>JAECUM010010515.1:0-52079 GCA_016617855.1 Megalonaias nervosa
AGATAGAGGCGCTCTCGGCCTTTGTGTTAAAAAACTTGTGCAGGGTCCAAAACTACTTGTACATATAAACAACACAATAAATAAGCCGGGAATTTTGTTGATTTGAAAGGATCTTGCTAATATTATATTTGGGTGGGGTGGGGGTGGGTTTGTTTTTTACCGAATGTATACAGAAAGGGAGTTCATTCAGTTTAAAAGTTTGGTTATGGCCTTTTTCAAAGTATGGAATATTAATTTCCTAATTATTAAATATTTTCAGGGTTTTTTTTTTTCATTATGATCATGAAGTTTGCTAAGATGCTGAACCTGTGATTTCATATAAAATCTCCTTACCGCACACCTAAATTTCCTTATCACGCACTTAATTTTTTTTAATCACACACCAAAATTGAAACTATTACGACTTGAAATATTCAATAATATTCCACCTATAAAATATCAGGAATAATTTATTGCTATACATTTTAAATTCTTTAAAAATGTCATGTTTGTAATTGTAAGAAATGCAGTCATATTGGGTGAAAATGGTCGCTTTTGCTGCTGGTGATAATGGGAGAGTACCATAAGTAGCAACAAGCACTGTATGTGTATTTCATAATAGGTAGCCCAAGAAATTAGAGTTAGTTGAGGTGGACAACAATATTTTGGACAGAATATTTGACAATGAGTTCTCAGATGAAGTTGGTGTGCAAAGTGGCATCAAACATGAGAGAGAGAGAGAGAGAGCCTCAGAGAGAGGGAGAAAGTAATTTTCTGCTGAAATATTGTATTGAAATTTTTAAAAATCGAGAAAAAGTAAGTAAGAGTTGGGAGACGTGATAAGATTCAAGGCATAGTTTAGAAATGCCCCATGTTTTGGAGAATACTTTTCCACTTGTTTATTTCCCAAGAGACATTCCACAATGTAAATCATCTAAAATACCCAACTTAGCTAAAATCCATTTCAACTTCAGAGTTTCAAAAGTAAGGTCTGCAGAATTGTTTTTTCTTTTTAAGGCACTGCCTAACAATAGGCTCATCAGCCAATCCTGTGTGGCAGATAGCCAAAAATGTTAATTGATTCATTTTAACATCAGATTTCATATGGATTAATGGTGTAATATCCTGTAACATAACAGTTGGTAGATAACTGTTTTCCTTTAGAAATATTGCTTGTCTATCATTAACATGTAACTCACAAAACAGGACGGACAAATTAGATATTTAACCGATGATTTCTTTTATTATCTGGGTAATAAAGAACTTAAACATATTACAACTGCTTAATGAATAAAAGCAACTATATGGTTAAGATGTATATAAAATGTGTCCATTTATCATGTACTTGTAATCCATCAAGAAAAAACTTCAAATATTACAAGGCTGCCAGTTGTGTTCTATCAATGTTATGCAAGATGCACAAATGTTAATTAGAAGTAATCAAATTATATGCAATCCTTAATTGGAAATGCATTATTTCAGTTTAATTTGGTGCCTATGAGTGCTATCTTCTTAAAATAATACACAAGAATCACTAAACAGTAATGAATTTTTATGACTAACGTTCCATCAGTGTCTAGTGATTTGCACACAGTTTGGTCAGAAATAAAAGTTTTGATTGTACTGCAAAAAGACCAGAAAATGTCAGTATTAAGGCTACTTTCAGGCATGTCAATAGGATAAATTGGTATAGAATTTCAGTTATGTTTATTAACATTACAGCTGTTTATGCACAACAATGTAACATGGATGAACACTTCTGGTCCAAAAATCTTATGTGAGGCTGGTTTTGGTGTCTGTCATAAACAACCATCTCGAGACTACTGATAAAAAAACTGGTGTTTCTTCACTGAATTCTTTCATTTCAGTGGTCTTAATGTATTTTTGTTATTAAAAGATAAACAATTTATGTTAAGTCTGTTGCTACCCGTTTAAAGAGATGTCTTATTTTGTCACATATCATGTAGCTTACCGGTTTACATAGTAGTCATGTAACATCGTTATGGACATCTTTAGCAGGCATCCTGATCATCTGTAAACAACCTCGGATTGGCTCCATGATGGTTTTTGAAAATGGGATAGCAAGTGTGTCATGTGCAAACTGAATGTCATGTGCAACTGTTTGGGTTTTCGTTAAAAATAAAACCCATAAGTTTGCTCACATAATGGTGAAAGCAGACAGACACAGATGGTTTATCTATGAATTCGTAAATTTGTCAGATGTTTAATATATAAAAGTATTTAAGTTTTCTTTATTCAGACACAAAATAAAATGACTTCACAGTGCCCATCTTACTATTTAAATTATTGAAAGTGTTCTGACAAGGCAACTCATTGATCATCATGTAAACGGTCGGATGGATGCATCACATGTACCATTGGGGTGTTAAAACTGAAATATTTTAACATTATTTTTCCAACCAGCAAGACGATTTTTACAGTTTAGTCAGCAGAATACACAAGTTTGTACCAAACATATAATGCACAAGTTTGTACCAAACATATATTGTTTTATGTACTTGCAATGATAAAAGAAAGCTATTTAATTTTTTTTTATTTGGACGAGTATTGTCCCATTTTGATCTGTTTGGAATGTAATGTTTTTGGAAATGACAGTGGAAATTAAAAATTAACAGACACATAGTTTATGTCAAAACTGTCTTTATTATCACAGTAGCACATGAACATATAATTAATGTATGATTAATGTATAAAAATGTATATGGTTAATGTATATAAATGCTTTTCACAGCCTCTTTTCAACAAACACTAGTGTCTCACAGCGAGTGTAAGTGGAGAGATTTAGAATTTGTCTATTAAAATGACAGGGAAATCAGACTTGTTTAGAAAATCTGAGGATACAACATACAATCACTTGCAGCATATAAAGGTAGACATATCACCGAGTGCAGCTGTTTTGATTGTGATGCAGATTTATGAGAATTACGTTTTGTTACACTGTAGAAAAGGCTTTTTCAGCACTGGAACACACGGAGGGAACTCTATGTTTACATTTTAAATTCTTGCAACTGTTCAAGTTGAAAAGAAGGAGAATAAAACAGATCAATACTGCAATATTGTTTAGAATTTTCTTGTTAAAATATACAAATTAATATTAAAAATCTAGTCTGCATGTTAGAAACAGACAGACTCTTCAATTTCTTAAATATATGTGCTTAAATTATCACTTTAAGTTCAATGCATCATTAATCAATTGTATTAAATAAAACATAAAATAGAGAGTTTGAAAGTACTTTAAATTAATAAACTTTCTGTACAAACATGACTGTATTTAATTAATGTTAGTCAGTAAAATTTTATGCCCTGAAATTTGTTTGGAAGTAGTGTGTCTATTCTGTAAGTAGAGTGAAAGAAAAGGGGCCGCTTGCTGGTCCAAAACAAAAGATTTCTGGTCCAAAACCTAAGTAAAGGGGCCACTTACTGGTCCAAAACCTAAGTAAAGGGGCCACTTACTGGTCTGAAACCTAAGTAAAGGGGCCGCTTACTGGTCCAAAACCTAAGTAAAGGGGCCGCTTACTGGTCCAAAACCTAAGTAAAGGGGCCGCTTACTGGTCCAAAACCTAAGTAAAGGGGCCGCTTACTGGTCCAAAACCTAAGTAAAGGGGCCACTTACTGGTCCAAAACCTAAGTAAAGGGGCCGCTTACTGGTCCAAAACGTAAGTAAAGGAGCCGCTTACTGGTCCAAAACCTAAGTAAAGGGGCCGCTTACTGGTCCAAAACCTAAGTAAAGGGGCTGCTTACTGGTCCAAAACCTAAGTAAAGGGGCTGCTTACTGGTCCAAAACTTAAGTAAAGGGGCCGCTTACTGGTCCGAAACCTACGTAAAGTGGCCACTTACTGGTCCGAAACCTACGTTACATTTGAGAAGCAAGGGAAAAAAAACTTACCTGTGACTGCAGATTAAATCCATTTGTACAACATTTTTTGAAATTCAGAACTAAAAAGTAAATCCATACCTGCAATGTAGACAAATGTCGCAACTGTACAGTATATATCTAGTTCTAGCCCTGATTATGTTCATATACATGTTAAGGGTTGTACAGTATTTTTTTTTGTTTTTGAATGTAAACAGTGAAAGAATTTAAAAGGGGATATGTCATAAATACAAAACCTCATTGAAAAATGTTTTGTTCGAAGTCGTGGGAAAGAATTTGTTTGATACAGTATAGGAACAAACATTTTGGCCTGACGGCCTTGACATTCCCATGCCATATCAAATTTATTCTTTCTGTGATCCCTTCATAGTACACATATCAGAACTTTTATTTAATGTCTGTATGTAGTGCATTCTTCATCAACATAACTGGCCAGTTTTTTTTCATTTGATCTCTTATATGTTTTTTCCATCTTGTAGTCAGTGTCAAGGTCAGTTTCGATTTTTCTCATGCAGACAAGAAAATCTGGAATCGTTACAATTAAAAGCAAGTTTTGACAAATAAAGAATAATTATATTTTACTATATCAGTTACATTTAAATAATATTTGTATGTACAGTGTATCTGGGATTCACAGACTTTCAGGTCCTAAGTGAGCCTCAAGCAGCTTGTTAGATTGGTGACTCCTAACAATGGCTTTTCAAAGATGCATGTCACCAGTTTTATGGTGAGTTAGTGTTCATTGCTAAAAATAAAACTTGTCTTCAACAGGTGTGTGTTTGGAAATAGAAGGCACTCATCTCTAATGATTAACTACCAGGAAGATTTTGTTCAAGGTGTGATTGATGTTAGGGGAATGTAGCACCTGCAAGCAGTATTTATGGTATATTGTTTAGATGATAATTACAGGAGACTCAATACATACTGCTTGGCAAACAATTAAATGGACAAAAATTGTATTCTGAAATCATTCTAAAAAAATTGGCTTCTTAAATAAATTTTTTATCTTTTATCCCTCTCAGTTTTTTGAACTTGCCCATGGCAAGTACCTTGCAAATATGAGCTTGCCTGTACCAAATTTGACCTTGTTCCAGGAGTTGGGTACGTAGTTTTGTAAAATCCTGATTCATAGTTTGATAGATTTTGGTTAAAGCTTTCCATTACATATATATTTCTTGAAGGCATCACTACACTAATGGAGCCAACAATTGTTATTGCATCCTACTGTAGTCCCAGAAAAATCATAAATATTTTTGCCATCTTTTTTTTTGTGATTTGCTAAGCATGAAGAATGTTACAGCCATCCAACAGAAAAAGAATTGAAACCTAAACAGAAAAGAAAATGTTTAATTTCAGCCTATTAACATTTGCATAAGATGACATGTTTGGAAGGTCAATTGGACTAAAAGTCCAGTAATTTCATGCAAATGCCACATAAACTGTTTTGGTTTGTGAATGTTATGTTCAAATTATTGTCTAACATAAGTAGGAGAGTCTTGTTGTATCTGACTTATAAACTGTGCACTAGATTTCATAACAAATGTGGAAGAATGAAGGAAATATGTAAAGAACTTAATTAGTATGGTGAATTAGTGGAGCTTAATTAGTGTGGTGAATTAGCGTAACTTAATTTGTATGATGAAGTAGTGGAACTTAATTTGTTCATTGAATTAGTGGAACTTAGTGTGCTGAATAAGTGGTGCTGAATAAGTGGAAGTTAATTAGTATGGTGAATCAAAAACCTGCATAGATTCTTGTTGTACTTGGCAGTAATCATTATGAAGCCAAGACAATTCATTCTTTGATATGCTTGCTCATCTTTGACCTCAGGATCAATGTCAAGGTCATGGAAAATTTGAATTGACGTTTTGGTTGAAGTGTTTTCATTTTCTTTTATTTCCTTAGCCTTTGAATGGATTTTTTTCATACTTAATGAATCATAATGAAACTAAGAAAATACCTGCTGCTACATGTTTTGTTCAACCTTTTGACGTTTGGGTCAAGGTAACTCATTTTGCAGCAATGCTTTAATTGTGTGCTTGACATGCTGGGCCAGGCCTTGATTTGGTTTCTATAATCTTTTGCACACCGTGACATGACAATTTGTTTCGTTTGTAACTTTTGGTACTGATTACTTTGATTTATAAACAAGATTTTGCAGATATTATTACTTATTATTACAGATATTATTACTTATTATTACATATATTATTACTTATTATTACAGATATTATTACTTATTATTACAGATATTATTACTTGTTATTACAGATATTATTACTTATTATTACAGATATTATTACTTATTATTACAGATATTATTACTTGTTATTACAGATATTATTACTTGTTATTACAGATATTATTACTTATTATTACAGATATTATTACGTATTATTACAGATATTATGTATTATTACAGATATTATTACTTATTATTACAGATATTATTACTTATTATTACAGATATTATTACTAAAGAATGATCAGAAGACTGAGAGTCATGGTTTTGACCATAATATGTGTATGCCAAAAGTCAGGAATAAATAGTACAGTGTACAAACAATTGAAGAAATACAGTGTACAAAAATTACAGGCAGTATTATGACAAGTTGATATACAATCCTTCCAAATTTCAGACCTAGAAGACTTTTTAAAGAAACAAAAATATACATGTTTTAAAGAGTTGGCCAACTTAGCATCTGTTGCTATGTCTTACTACGTGACCTACATTTTATTCCAGGGATGGACCAGTAGAATTGAAGAACCCCCATATACAAAAAATGGATGAGGATGTGCTGTACCATCTGGCGCTTAGCAACAAGTCACATGACCTGAAAGAAATGTTCCATGATGTGAAAGTAAAGATAAACACATTCTCTGACAATATAATTTGACATTTGTTTCATTTAAGTTCAAGTACAAAATTGACATCAGTGGCTGCTATTTATTCACTATTGGCTCCATACTGTATAATTTTTAATTTATTATTGATGTACCATCTTACAAGATTTTTAACAGACATCAATAGGTACAGATCACATCAATCTAAATTTTCAGGAATTAAAATTATGACACAAGATGATTGAGTAAAGAAGATGCAAAGATAAACTGGAAATACTAATTGCTTCCTGATATATGCTAGAAAAAAAAGAAAGAAGTTTGGAGACAGACTTTAACTTACATTTTCATTTAGTGAGACAACAAGTTTGCAAACATCTCTTTCCATTTAAAAGTACAATTTCCAATATAGTATAGTGGCACCCACAAAAATTAAGTCCATTTTAGTTGAGTTATGATGGCTAAGTGGATAGTTTGTGACTTGTGACCAGAAAGATGCTGGTTCGTGTCCTAACCAATCTAGTCAGGTAATCTGCCATGTGTCCCAATATAATTCATATTCTAACCAGTCCAGACAGGTAACCTATTATAAGTCCCAATGTAGTTCATATCCTAACCAGTCTAGGCAGGTAATCTACCTTATGTCTCAATGTAGTTCATATGCTAACCAGTCTAGGCAGGTAGATTACCATATGTCCTGATGTAGTTCGTATCCTAACCAGTCTAGGCAGGTAATCTTCCATGTATTCCTCAGGAGTTCATATCCTAAGCAGTCTAGGCAGGTAATCTACCATGTGTTCCAATGTTGTTTCCTTTGTTCTGAATCATTCTTTTACTTATGTGACAGATCACCTATTTTCTCCTGGTCAGTAAGCTGTATTAGTAATCTACAACTCAGCTCAGCTTTTTCAGCTGCGTGTTCTTTGTCCAAAAAGTCTGTATAAGGTTGCCATTACATATATTCATTCCACTATTACATGTACTTAAGTTCCTTCATTGCACAAGACTTACACATATATTTTCTCATTTCCAAGCTAACAAAATATTTATGCTCCCCCATGACACTGGTTGGGTATCTTGTTTTACCTAATTTCATCATTTGTAATTGTGCCTTTAGGTCAGCTTCAGTCATTGTGGTGTGGAATCTGTGTTCTATGAACACATTTTTGTTAAGACCTTGCATTAATGTAACATTTTGTATACGTAAAAAGTGTTGATCAAAGCTTTTTTCAATGTAAAATAATTTTTTTAATACTTTTCAGTTTGTGTGTTTTGGTGGCTCCCCTACACGCATGGAGAAATTTGTGACTTTCATGGCTAAGGAACTACAGTTCAAGATCCCAGCTGGAATGACATTGCAGAATATCTCTCATGGGTCTGATCGATATGTCTTGTACAAGGTTGGCCCAGTGCTCTCTGTCAGTGTAAGTGCCTGCATATGAACACCAGAGTTTTACAATGCTTTGTTGTTTGGCTTGGAACAAGTTGGACCTATTCCTAAACTTGTATTACTTTATGCAAATTGCCTAGAATTGTAAAACTGAGGATAAAAGTCAGGATGTGCGCAGTTTTGTTTTTCAGTATCATTTCACAGCAAGTAGAAGATTGTCAGGTTTGTTCTGCCTTGATATGAAAAGATATTTATTGATGACAGTCATTTATTTTAGGACTTGGGAACTTGAATGGCAGATGTACATTCTTATTTGGACCTCTGGGTTGCTGAGTGGTCAAAAGCACTTGCCTTTACTGATCACTGCAATCTCACCTTGGTCTACATGGGTTTGAATCTCAAGCTCAGCCAGTGTGGGTATGTTAGAAAACTTGCCAGTAGCTTCCCATGGGTCAGTGGTTCATCCCAGGTTTTCCTGGGTTCTTCCTACACCAGTTACAATGGCTGCCATGTATAACCTATTGCATGCTGAAAAATGAAATTAAGCTAACAACAACAACATTCCTCTTTAAGTGTTTGCATTAAGCTCAGGAATTTTGCCCCTAGCATACTGATATATCTGGAATCATGACACTTGGTGAGAGGTGCTTCTTGATGAGCACTGTGCCTGTGTCACAAAATTATCCATGAAATTTTGTGTTTTCAGATCATTTTAAAGGTCACTTCAAGCTAGAATCATCAAACTAAATATTTATTTGTATTTGTTAGTACACACTCTTACATAGGACTTGAATTTGATGCTAGCAAGTTGATATTTATTTGTATTAGTACACACTCTTACACAGGACTTGAATTTGATGCTAGCAAGTTGATATTTATTTGTGTTTGTTTGTACACAGTCTTACACAGGACTTGAATTTGATGCTAGCAAGTTGATATTTATTTGTGTTTGTTAGTACACAGTCTTACACAGGACTTGAATTTGATGTATGCAAATTAATATTTTGCTAGTTCCAATTCTGATCTGCCTATAAATTGATAGCTGGAAGAGAAAATGAAAAAAAATGAGCTTGAAATTTCTTGCTAGTGATATTTTAATTTCAGAATGTGAAATATACCAGTGGGCACTTTGAAAATAGCCTGATTATTGCTAGCTGAAATTATTACAGCTGTCAGAATGCAAAATTTAATTTTAAACCCTGCTTACAATAAAGATCAGTTACTCACATGTCAGATTTTGCTGACTTAGGTTATGTGTACATGTTGAGCTAATTAACACTTGAGTTGTTTATACACCTGCCTTGGGGTAGACTGTATTATGCTCTATCCTGAATGGATGCTTGGATCAAATGACAACACAATGTGATGAGAGATGGAAGTTCATGAAATGAATTAATAAAAATATGTATATCCTCTACAACATATATAGTGTGATACTTTCAAGCTCTAAACACACGACTCATTCAGTTACTTTACACAAACATTCACAAATGGGAAAACAAAAATGTGATTCATATATTCTCATGTAATGAAAGTAAGATTCATATAATCTCCTGTAATGAAAGTAAGATTCATATAATCTCATGTAATGAAAGTAAGATTCATATATTCTCATGTAATGAAAGTAAGATTCATATAATCTCATGTAATGAAAGTAAGATTCATATAATCTCATGTAATGAAGGTAAGATTCATATAATCTCATGTAATGAAAGTAACATTCATATAATCTCATGTAATGAAGGTAAGATTCAAATAATCTCATGTAATGAAGGTAAGATTCACATAATATCATGTAATGAAAGTAAGATTCATATAATCTCATTTAATGAAAGTAAGATTCATATAATCTCATGTAATGAAAGTAAGATTCATATAATCTCATGTAATGAAAGTAACTCAATTATACTCAATTGAAACACACCATATGTTACATGTACTCAATTGAAACAACATAATCAATTGAAACAAACATGATCAATTGTAATCAACATAACAATTGTACCAAACATGTGACTCGTGACTCATAGTCATTTGTACAGCCTGTATGATTCATAACCACATATGACTCATAAATACTTGTAAAAACTTGCAAACGAAACATTTTAACCTGGTTCACATGTCCATTGTCAAACCACACAGTTCTCCTGAATTCTTGGGTTGGCCCACACTTGTATTGGCCACACACCCCCTTCATGGATCCACCATGCACACAAGTTTACAAATCAGCACTTCCGTCCTACACCTGCACACATCACTATGACTGAAAGGAGAACAGTAGTTTCTGCACAGTAACTTCAGTACAACATCACATACCTGGACCAAACTTTGTGGATAGCTTGCACTTGGGGTGAGGAAGAAGTCTATTGATTATGGGGTTAAAAGTTCAAAGACCAAAATCAGAATCTCACTAAGAAGATAAATGGTACTGTTAGTTCTACATCACAGACATGGCTCAAATTGTTTCACTGGCTTGCACACAACATAAGGAAGAAACCCATCAGTTTTGAGTTCAAAAGTTCAAAGTTCAAGATCATATTGACTGGAAAAAGAAAATTGGTTTCTGCTCAGAATTTCAGTTCTTGACCATGTACCTTCACCAGAGTTTGCAGATGATTTACACATTGAATAGGAAAGCTTACTTCCTGCATACAGACTGTTATACCTGGAATCATGAAACTTGATGAGGGGATGCATCCTCATAACAAGGAGGTCACTGTGATCTTTACTTAACACTTTACTGACTTTGGTTACATTTTGTATTTTAAATATTCATGCTAGAATCATTCAGATAAATCACTGTTTTCATCTCATTTAGAACACATTTGTACAAAATAAATGGTCGCTGTGGCCTACATTTCATATTTTACTTGGTAAGGTCATGTTTTTTTATCGGTGCCATTTAGGATTTTTGCTTGCTGTGTAAATACTATTGTATCTAGAATTTAGAAATTTGATGAGGGGATGTATCTGGATTAGTATTGCTTCATTATTGCAGAGGTAGGTCGTTTATGTACATAATTTATTTGAGTCACTCACACTTACAACAAAACAAATTTTATCCAACCCCTCTCCCATCAGTCAGGAAGGTTGGCAGGTATGAGATTGTCACATCTAATCTCGTTCATTTAACCATTGAGTAAGACTCTCTTTCACTGACCAGTAGACTGATGGAGATGCATTAACTATTGCTAACTGTATGGGTAAGAAAAAAGTTATGAGGTGGCACAGTCAGATAGCAGGAGTGCATCACTTGAATTTTTTTTGTCCTGCCCTGCCACAACTGGATTTTTTTAAAGGGCCAGTGAATCTTTTATTTTGCCAATGCCACAAAATGCAAAATAGAATATGTCTTGGATACTAGTAGTTGGAGTTTATGAAACTAAAAATCTAACTTTTTAACATTTTTATTATTAATAACACTTGCAGATCTAGTAATCTACTGTAAAAAATATATTAGTTATTGATTTACATGTCTCATTTCTTTTTTTCCCCCTTCATTTGAAATTTTGAAATTAATAACCAAATAACAAGTAATAACATGTTTAAATACCTGTATGATATATTTGTTTGCTAGTTACCAACTGGATGCTGATTGTTCCATGGGAGTTACATAATTTTGTGCTTGAGGTGACTAAAATAATAAATTGGCACTTAGACTTCGAACATGCTGTGTTCAGATAATCAGTGATCAACTAGTCATTGGCATAAAGAGCTCTGTCCATATTGTTTAGATGGCATACTGCCAAATATCTTTAAATTTTGCTTCTATCTGATGTTGAATTCTTTGAAATTATTGGTTCAGTTTTCCAAGTAATAAAATAAAACTTTGTGCTACAATAAGGGAAATAACTCTTGATGAATTTGTTCATAAGAATTATAACTCTGGCAAATCACCATTTGATGTCTTTATATTTCAGCATGGTATGGGAATACCGTCCCTGTCTATTGTATTTCATGAGATCCTGAAGCTGCTACACCATGCAGGATGCACTGATGTTAAAATGTTCAGACTTGGTACCAGTGGAGGTTTAGGTGAGTTCTGAAAGGGACAATTGACTATTGTACCCAGTGCCTAGTGGCTTCCATTTAGAGACAGTTGAATTTTGTACTCAGTGCCCAGGGCTACCATTTAGGTAAGATGTAAAAGGAGCAATTGAATCTTGTATTCATTGCCCAGGTGCTACCAGAATGCCTTATTTTGTTGGTTTCATTTGCCCATTGGTTTAGTTCGTGATATCATGATTTTCAAAACATAATCAAAATATATTTAGGGTTCATAAAAAAGGTAAAAGGAATGTCTGAAAGCCACCAGTTTGTTACTGAAGTGCATTCTCATTGCTAATGAATTTAGCCAGGCTACCAGGTTATTTTTGTAGCCCGCTGGGCTAATGTCTGATTTGGAAATTGTCAATGCTGGCTCCAACTTAGCTTGGTCCAATGTTCAGAGCTTTTGGCAAGATTATAAAGGTAATAGTCTTGAAGAGCCAAGCTTTTAAAAATTTTCAGTTGCTTACTGGTTCTGGAGAGCAGTTGGTCTCTTACTTTTACATGTCTTGCATAAATTTTACTCATCCTACTTAATACTTAATCCATTAAAAATGACGCTCATTCAGTCAGAGTAGCATCTTAAGAGTTACTAGCCCTTTCTTGTCCACCACTAGTACAAAGAAGTAGATGAGTGGATTATTCCAGCCCTGAAAAACATATTGTTAGGGTTGTAGAAAACTTTGAAGAGGCCCTTGATGGTCAATTTAAAAAGAGATATGTGTTGTTCAAAATAATGTGTTTAGTCCTGATGCACAAATATATACAAAGAGAGCAAAAGCAGGTTGCAAATGCTTATAGTTTTTCAGCTGCAAAAATATATGGTGAACATTAATTTGTCAACAGATAAAAATAAAACTTGCTGTATTTTTCCAGAGGTCTTCCAGATAAATTGTTAGAAACATTGTAGGTGGTGGTCCTGTCATGGAATGCAGTTAAATTGTTTGAAAAGTTGTGGGTGGTGGTCCTATCATGGGATACAGTTAAATTGTTTGAAAAGTTGTGGGTGGTGGTCCTACCACGGAATACAGTTAAATTGTTTGAAAAGTTATGGGTGGTGTATCTATCATGATACAGTTAAATTGTTTAAAAAGTTGTGGGTGGTGGTCCTGTCACAGAATACAGTTAAATTGTTTGAAAAGTTATGGGCAGTGTATCTATCATAGGATACAGTAAAATTGTTTGAAAAGTTTAGGGAGGTGGTCCTTTCATGGAATACAGCTAAATTGCTTGAAAAGTTGTGAGTGGTGATTGTGTCATGGAATACAGTCCAATTGTTTGAAAAGTTGTGATTGGAGGTCCTATCACGAAATATAGTTTAATTGTTGGAAACGTTGTGGGTGGTGGTCCTATCATGGAATACAGTTAAATTGTTTGAAAAGTTGTGAGTGGTGGTCCTATCACAGAATACAGTTTGTTTGAAAAGTTGTGAGTGGTGGTCCTGTCACAGAATACAGTTAAATTGTTTGAAAAGTTGTGGGTGATGGTCCTATCATGGAATACAGTTAAATTGTTTGAAAAGTTGTGAGTGGTGGTCCTATCACAGAATACAGTTTGTTTGAAAAGTTGTGAGTGGTGGACCTGTCACAGAATACAGCTAAATTGTTTGAAAAGTTGTGATTGGTGGTCCTCTCATGGAATGCAGTTTGTTTGAAATGTTGTGAGTGGTGGTCCTGTCACAGAATACAGCTAAATTGTTTGAAAAGTTGTGAGTGTTGGTCCTGTCATGGAATACAGTTAAATTGTTTGAAAAGTTGTGAGTGGTGGTCTTGTCATAGAATACAGTTAAATTGTTTGAAAAGTTATGGGTGGAGGTCCTATCACAGAATACAGTTAAATTGTTTCAAAAGTTATGAATGATGGTCCTATCATGGAATACAGCTAAATTGTCTGAAAAGTTGTGGGTGGTGGTCCTATCACGAAATACAGTTAAATTGTTTGAAACATTGTGAGTGGTGGTCCTATCACAAAATACAGTTAAATTGTTTGAAACTTTGTGGGTGGTGGTCCTATCACGGAATACAGTTAAATTGTTTGAAAAGTTATGAATGATGGTCCTATCATGGAATACAGCTAAATTGTCTGAAAAGTTGTGGGTGGTGGTCCTATCACGAAATACAGTTAAATTGTTTGAAACATTGTGAGTGGTGGTCCTATCACAAAATACAGTTAAATTGTTTGAAACATTGTGGGTGGTGGTCCTATCACGGAATACAGTTAAATTGTTTGAAAAGCTGTGAGTGGTGGTCCTATCACAGAATACAGTTTGTTTGAAAAGTTGTGGGTGGTGGTCCTGTCACAGAATACGTTTAAATTGTTTGAAAAGTTGTGGGTGGAGGTCCTATCACAGAATACAGTTAAATTGTTTGAAAAGTTGTGAGTCATTGTCCTGTCATAGGACACAGCCTCCTATTATTAAAATGATCCTAAAATTTCCTAAATGTCTGGATGGGCTTATCTTCAATCATAGGATATTCTTCAATCATTTTATAATCTTCAGTCATGGAATAATCATCAATCATGGTATAATCTTTAATCATGAGATAATCATCAATCATTGGATAATCATCAATCATTGGATAATCTTCAATCATGGGATAGTCAATCATTGGATAATCTTCAATCATGGGATAGTCAATCATTGGATAATCTTCAATCATGGGATAATCTTCACTCATGGGATAGTCATCAATCATTGGATAATCATCAGTCATGAGATAATCATCGATCATTGGATAATCTTCACTCATGGGATAATCATCAATCATTGGACAATCATCAATCATTGGATAATCATCAATCATGAGATAATCATCAATCATTGGAGAATCTTCAATCATTGGATAATCATCAATCATAGGATAATCTTCACTCATGGGATAATCATGAATCATGGAATAATATTTAATCATGAGATAATCATGAATCATGGGATAATCTTCACTCATGGGATAATCATCAGTCATTGGATAATCTTCAATCATGGGATAATCAATCATTGGATAATCATCAATCATGAGATAATCATTGTAGAAACAGTATGAAATTCTTATCTGATGATTCCTTTCTAAAGATCCTTATGCTCAAATGACCATTCATAAAATTTAGTCACAGTATTTACTGATGCTTGCAAATTAAAAAGTAGACATATCAGAGAATTAGAACATAATGTGTTCAGTGTATTGTTGTCTGTCTTTAAAGGAGACCCAAAGGACCCTAATATTGTTATCCATCTTTAAAGGAGACTTAAGGGACCATAATTCTTTTTTCCTTTATTGATGTATGTCTTTTATTTACTAGAGAAATATGTGAGCAAACTTAAGAAAAGTGGATCATAAATTAACAGGTGTTCGTATACAGAGGTATTCACTGAGGATGGTGTTCCTTTATTTCTGTTGCATTTTGACCAAATATTTACAACTTATTGTTTAATGTAATAATTTTGGGGTCATGTGTTCAGTTCAGCATATACCCAGGGTACTTTTCATTATCAGATAAAATAGTTCTGGGGTACACTAATTGTTTACATTTGAAATCTTCATTTTATTGCTTTTGTTGTTTTGTTTTGTTTTTGTTTTAGTCCTACTAGTTTTCTTCCTTTTACAATTTTGTTAACATGATTGAATTTCAGCCCTGGATCCAGGGACAGTGGTAATATCTGAGGCTGCTGTGGATGGCCTGCTGAGACCTTACATGGAAATAGTATGTACATTTTCTGTTGTTTAAATCTTATAAGAACACTATAAGCACCATTCCACTATTAATTCCTCTATTAATTATCAAATGCTCTATTTCTAAGTTTTCATTTCAATCAGCATGTTACTTTCCTCAGAAACTACCTGATCCAACAACTCTGATTATCTCTGTCTCGGTTTGCATGATACTTCACTCAGCAACTACCTCGTCCAGCAAATCTGATTATCTGTTTCAGTTAGCATGTTACTTCACTCAGAAACTACCTTTACCGTTGTCAGATTTCACATTAAAGATGTTACCTTTAGGATTGTCAAACGTGATGTTAAAATTAGTGCCTTTAGCAATGTCGGTCATCATGGTAAAGATAGTGCCTTTAGCATTGTCAAACATCATGTTACAAGATAGTGCCTTTAGCATTGTCAAATGTCATGTTAAAGATAGTGCCTTTGGCATTGTCAAATGTCATCTTAAAGATAGTTGCTTTAACACTGTCAAACATCATGTTAAAGAACTGACTGTAGTTACCAATAAGAAATTTGATATAGCTGGCTAAAGATAAAAGCTTTCCAAAAGCATTAATTTTTCAAAAATGCGTTTAATTCAGCACATCATCCTGAATTGTAATTTCTCCACAATTTTGTAAGTGTTAAAAAACTGTATGATTTACATAAGTAGCTTCTGTAGCTGAATTTAAGCTATCATATTTGCCACAGCATTTGCGTAAAAGATTAATTATTAATTATCATCTTTAGTCCGTATATATCTTCATCACTTTTATTTTTTATAATTTTATTTTTATTTTCAGGCCACATTAGGGATGATTCTTCAGCATCCAGCCTTTTTAGACAAGGAACTGAATGAAGAGTTGCATGCAGTTGCTGATGAGTTAGGTTTTAAGTCTGTGATAGGCAAGACAATGTGCACCTATGATTTTTATGAAGGTAAAAAATGACAATTTCAAGTCCTTTGGAGATGAAAAAGATTTCAAACTATTTGAATTTATTTCTTCAAGGCTCACATGTACCAGTTGTGGTTTTTCGTTTGATAGCATCATCATTCTTTCTTTGCAGTTGCATCTTATGCATTTAAGTATATATTAATTTATTATTTATTTTATAGTGGCTTCTCTGATTTTTCGGCTGTACTTATCATAGACCAGAAGAGCTATGGGCTGGACTGATATCTGTCATCCATCCATCCTCCAGCATCCGTCCTTTAGCACAAGTTTGATTTTACAACTTTCTTAAACTATGTAGAGGATTGCCATGAAACTACACACACATTCATCCCATTGTTTAGTTGGTCTGAAATGAAATTGATGTCTCTTGGATGTCCAATAAGGCCACCACAGCAGCCATCTTCAAAATGTTATCTTTACTCATGAATGGAGGGTGATAACAACATGGGAGTTTTAACTGAATGACTTCTTATGATATCTGGTTGGTCCTAAATATAAATGGTGCTCTCAGGGTTCAGGGAGCCTAAAAAACCTAAAATAGCCTAATATTTTATTTTAATCTCAAAAACCTAAAAAAAAAGCCTAAAATTTTGATAAGAAAACCTTATAAATTAAAGGACAACCTTAAAAGTCTTCAACCCGAATCAGCAGTAAAAAGGTCAGTTAAAGTTTTTATACGAAACAGTCGGCACTGCACAAAAAAAAAATGTAAGCTGCACCGGAAAACAACTACAGCTGTCTTACATCTGGGTTATGAGTAACTTGCACATCCGGTTTATCCTGGCTTGCAGTAATGGCGAGCAAGACACGTTTTCAAATGAGTTGGCTGTCCAAACCACAGTACACTCCTTGGTTGGAAAAAGATGAAGATGTATTTTCTGCTAGATGTAAATTGTGTAAAAAATCGTTCAATATTATGAGATTGGGTGAAAGTGGTTTACAAATACATGCAAAAGGAATAAAACATCAAGCGAATGAGAAGAGCATATCCTCCACCTTAGACTTGAAGAAAGTCTTGACTGTGAGTATAAATATACATTATCTGTCTATCTTTCCCCATGTCTGAATTATAGAGTCAAAAATAATTTTGCAGAAATCACATTGAATTTGAAGTCGGTCAGACTATTTACTGGAACAAAGGAAAATACTGGGAGCAAAAATAAAAACTAGTGAAAAAGTGTAAATGTCCGAAATACTCACTGTTTTAGTATTTTCTAGGATATATATTTATTTTAATTACTCTTTACTTTTGCATAATTTTGCTTTATCATCATTATCTGAAACTTAAGTATTTATAAGCTTACGTCCCCAATTTCAAATTTACAATTTATATATAATTCAAGGTGTTTACCTTTTTATTACTATTATGGTGGGCTCCATTTTAATTAATAATGATAAAACTTAATCAGTTTAGAAAAGTAAATAGAATTTGTGTAGAAACTCTTCCGACAAGCTATACATTGTGGTACATTGAATGCATAGAAAATACCAGCAGTATAAAAATTATGGCATGAAAAAGACAGAATTAAATTACAATAAAATAATATTTAATATCTTCTTAATGATATATAAATGTAAAACTTAAGTTGCTTTTTGTCTTTTTCTAGCGTCAACAGCCTGATTCAGGAAAAGTACTGTTACCACAAAATCCGAATTCTCAACCATCCTGTTCAGTAGTGTCTACAACCTCAGCATCTGTGCATGATCATGTAGCAAAAGAAGACACATTAAAAGCAGAAATTATTTGGACATTGCATACAATAGATAAACACTGCAGCTTTTCATCAAATTCTGGAATAGCAAAAGTATTCCAGTACATGTTTCCTGATAGTGCAGTGCCAAAAAGATCAGTCTTTCAGACAGGAAAACATCATATTTGGCTTCATTTGGATTGGCTCCATATTTTACATCTCTTTTGGAGGATCTGATAAAATGTGAAGAATTTATTTTGCTCTTTGATGAGAGCATGAATGATGTCCTTCAAACTAAACAAATGGATTTCCATGTTCGTTTTTGGGATCAGGGCACAGTCAAGACCAGGTATTTAACATCAAACTTCCATGGTCATTGTACTGCCTCAGATATGGTCTCAGCATTTGAAACTGACAGCAAACCTGAATTTGAACAATTTGATTCAATTATCTATGGATGGGTCAAATGTTAATTGGGCTTTTTATAAGAAGATTGATACTGATCTGGCCACTGAACATGGTGTCACATTGTTAAATGCAGGAAGTTGTTCACTTCACAAGGTCCATGGTGCATGCAAGACAGCAATGGATGCTGTTAACTGGAAATTAGATAAAATTCTGAGATCCCTTTTCCAGCTTTTTCACCACACACCAGCAAGAAGAGAAGATTTTGTAAATGTTACTGGTACTTCCACCTTTCCTCTTCAGTTCTGCAAACACAGGTGGTTAGAGAACACCAATGTTGCTCAGAGGGCTTTAAATCTGATGGAACCTTTAAGAAAATATGTTGGTGAGGTAATGAAATCAAGTGTTTCTGACCCAGAGACCGAGTCCTTTAAGATTGTGAAAGAAGCCCTTTTGAAGGATGAATTTTTGGCACCTACGTTGGCATTCTTTATTTCACTTTCCAAGCATGTTGAGCCCTACCTTACACAATACCAAACTGATGCACTGATGCTACAATTTGCTCATCATGATCTAAATGCTATTGCCATAGGCCTCCTAAAGAGGTTTGTTATCCCGGAAAAGATTGAGGAAATCAAAACAACAAAAGACATGGTTATATTTCAGGTGACTGACCCATTAAATCATGTAACCAGACACAAGGTTGCCGTTGGCTTTGTAGCAGAGTCTATGATTAATGAACTAACAAAGGCAAAAAAGTGAGTGAGCTACAGATCTTAGAATTTAAGGATGCATGCAAAAGTATTCTTGTTTGTTTTGCTGACAAATTCCTCACAAAATCTCCACTTCACTATGGTTTAGTGAAAGACATGGCATGACTTGACACTGCTGCCATTTTAGAAAGTAAAGCACAAGCAGAGGCTGAATTGAAGAGAATCATGCACTCATTAGTCAGCATGAGAAAGTTCAGTATCATTTGTTGTGATGCCGTTCTTAATGAGTTTTCAGCATTTGTTGACTTGGCCATTAGCATTGGATCACTTGGATCTTTCTCAAGAAAGACCGAACGTATTGACACTTTTCTTTATGACAGGCTTGCTCATCAGCAGCAATATTCCAACCTTTGGCAAGTTGTGAAGACCTTGCTTTTCTTGTTACATGGACAAGCCACTGTTGAGAGGGGATTCTCAATAAATAAAGAAGTTGAAGAGATAAATATAGCAGAAAGAACTTTGATTGCCAAAAGGATCATTATTGATGCCGTTAGAGCTGCTGGTGGAATCAATAAAGTTGAAATCACCCCAAGGCTGCTTATCAGTGCCAGCAGTGCATACAGCAGGTATGAAGCATTTCTTCAAGATGAGAAGAAAAAAAAGGAGACTGAGACAACCAATAGGAAAAGGAAAGCATTGGAAGAGGAACTCAGATTTGAAAAAGAAAAAATCAGCACTAACTTATGATATAGAAACAATGAACAGTTTAGCTGATGACTATGCATTAATAGCTGAACATCAGAGGAACCTTACTTTCATCAGCACATCAGATAGCTTAAGGACATCTGTGGAAAAAAAAACTGGAAGAACAGTTGGATCTGGACAAGCAGATTGATAATAAACTAGAAGCATTGAAATATGTCTGAATTTTGTATGACACTTTGTGCAATGTATATTGCTCTGCTTTTGTGTGTGTGTATATATATATATATATATATATATATATATATATATATATATATATACAAATATATATAAATGATTTAACCATTCAATGCTTTGTTCATTAAGTTCATTTAGATCTTAGCTTGCTAAGGTTGTGGAAAAGAAGTTCAAGTCATATTATTAAAAATGATGTAAAATTGATGAGTATGCTCTTGTTTGTATGCATGAAAGTCTGAACACTGCATTTCTTTGAACCTAAAAAATGTTCACAAAGGCCTTAAGAAACCTAAAAAAAGCCTAAAAGTTTTAGATCAGAAATTGCTACTAACCCTGCGATCTGACCATCATGCCATCCAAGTTGAAGCTCTTATGATCACAATTCCTCCAGAATGAAAAGTCACAGTTTTCCTATGTTCTTCTTTGTCCAGATATACTGGCTGCCATGTACAGCCTATCGCATGTTGAAACTCTTTGTTAGCACAATTCCTTCAGAATGGAAAGTCATATTGACATTGAGTTTTAACTACAAGATTTTGCAGCCCTTGGTAGCCAAGTTGGTTGAAGGCACTTGCTTTTACCAATCACTGACATCTAACCTCT
Organism: Megalonaias nervosa; assembly: GCA_016617855.1. NCBI lineage: Eukaryota > Metazoa > Mollusca > Bivalvia > Unionida > Unionidae > Megalonaias > Megalonaias nervosa. The sequence continues at coordinate 21,161 of JAECUM010010515.1, forward strand.
GCTTATGTAGGTTCAAGTCTCAAGATGGGCCAACATGGGTGTGTGAGAAAGCTTGCCAGTAGCTTCCAGTGGGTTGGTGGTTCTTTCTAAGGTTTTTCCATCATCTTTATTCTCCAGATACAGTGGCCTCCATGTACAGCCTGTCAACCACAGATGACAATCACAGTCGGAAGACTTATGATGTCTAGTTGGTTCTGAATGAAAGCAGTGCATGTTTCATGTCCAATATGGTCACCACACAGCAGCCATCTTGAAAATCTTATTACTACTCCTTTTGTACAAAAAAAAGGTCATTGACATGGGTTTCTTCTTCAAATTTATTACCCAGTCATAATCTGTTAGGAGAACTACTACTACCTCGCAAATCCAGCACTCCCAGTCCTACTTTTAGTTAATGGGAGCTAAAAGTTGTCTGCCAAAATGTGGTAGTCTAGCAGAGTGATCTCCCCTTATGCATAAGACTTGGTGACAGAGTATAAGAATGCATTAGTTACTACTTGAGCTTGTGCCAAGAAGCATGCTCTTGTCATGAGAGACACTGCAAAAGCCAGAAGCTACATAAAAGATATACCACTACAAATTGGAGCAGTTTTTCAATTCTAATGAAAGTATACTCCATCTATATTTCCAACTCTTTCTATCATGACAATGTTCTGCCTTTACAAGTTGCTAACACTTTGTCATCATCGTCACACATTTAGGTAATTGCACATGGAGCCTACATGACTTCACATTCAGTTCGGGTTATACTTGTTCCATACGTGCAAGTCTGATGTGCTCATTTAACTTATATATATGTGTAATTCCATTACAAACAGGTACATATCAGCGAGTTTCTATCCAAGGCATTCATAGCGTCCAGGTGCCAACTTTAATGTATTTACTTGTACGGGCAGTTTCTGGGCCTTTTTTCCTACAAGTATTGCCTCAAAATGGATATTGTCTTAACTGCTGTGTACATCTCTATAATGGTACCTTAGTCCCCTTTTACACAAAGGTTTTATATGTATATTGTAGACACTCATGTACATTTTGTATTTCTTCTGCAGATCAGCACTCTATACATGGTTTATTCAGTCACCTCTTTAGCTGACACTTGAGTCATGTTTATCTGCATAAACTTTAGTTCATATTAATTGAGCACTTAGTCATTCGCACATGTAGCCTATGTGACTTCACAAGTTAGGTTTGGGCAACATTATTTATACATGTGCATGTCTTTATGCTCTTAAGAAACTCCTTATATATATATATATATATATATATATATATATATATATATATATATATATATATATATATATATTTAGCCTTGGAACACCATGCTTCAATGATTCTACCTGTACAGGCCATCCTTGACCTTCTGTACAGGTAGCATTGTAATTGAGATCATCTGCTATCGCTTTTTTCCAGGTAACCATCATTATAGTCTGTACCAATGCAAGTACAGAATAATAGGGAGCCCGCCTACTACCATCCTTTCGGGACCCCAGCGGTGCATGTTTTCCCCAGGAACAACATCTTTATATCAATATTACTGGAGAGGATGGTCACTGTGAAAGTCCTTCACCTGTGGCAGAAATATTTGCTTGGCAAGGGAGTTCTCATTCTGTCTGATTACTCTACCGTGGTGACTTATCGCAAATGATAAGTCTGAATTGAATCCCACAATGGTGATTAATCTCCAATAACAAGGAAGACTCCAGTCCCCAGACCTTTGTGCCATGCTGTGGGACTTTCTGAAGTGTTGTCATCAACAAAGCCGAGTATGATCAAAGGTTAACGCTCCACAATCGCTGATGAAAGGTAGCTCAATGAACTTATTACGTACTTCAGCTCACGAGGTTCAAGCAGTTGCCACCAACCTAGCATTAGACCAGAACTGTTCACTAATTGACATCATTCAGGCTGTGGGATGGAGATAGAAGTCCACATTCTCTAGCTGTTTTCTCTGAGATCGGTCATTCCAGAGGGCCCATTTCAATCTGGTAGGACGTATATCAGGAGCTTAATAGGTCACCCTTCCAGATCTATCAACAGCTTCTTAAAACATGGCTTCTTGACTTCTGCTGGATTTGTAGGGGGGAAATTTGTCCTTTTGAGGCTGCATTCCAATAGATGGAGTCCCATCCAGTCGGGTTACCTAGAAGCCATCTCAAATACCTTAGAGGATTGGTGGGTGTCTCCGGGGTAAGGGGATGTACCTCCCTCCACTTCTTACCTATTCTCCTAAGGTATTATGATTGGGTGATGTATTAGAAGACGAAACCAGTTTTACCTAGTAAAATATGTTCTTTTGAGAATACTTACTAAATCATAATTCACATACATACTCCCAGCCTCGCAGCAGTTACATCCATAGAGAGCATGCCTTCTGCTCCAGTAGTAACTGGTGTATTCTTAGACTTCGCTGCTAAATCTTATCCATAAGGGGAGATCACTCTGCCTGACTGCAGCATAGGTTGGTAGACAACTTTTAGCTCCCTTAACTAAAAGTAGTATCTGGGAGGGCTTGATTTGTGAGGAGTAGTTCTCCTAAGGTGGTATGATTGGGTAAGTATCCTCGAAGAAACATATTTTACTAGGAATAATTGGTTTTTCACCAGAAGACTTATTATAATGTCTCTATTGTCATAAATGAAAATGATGCTAATCTGACTTTCAATATGGCCACCTCAATGGCCATCTCAAAAATCTTGTTATGGCTACTTCTCCTGTGCTGGTCATATTGATATTCTTTCACCAAAAGGCTTCTTATGATGTCCAGTTTCTCCGAAATGGAAGTGTTGCCAGTCTGATATCTGGTATAACTAGCATGGCAGCCATTTTGCAAATCGTGTCATTGTTACTTCTCCAAATGGAAAGTCATTTCAGCATGGGGTTTCCACCGGAAGACTTCTTACAACGTCATAAGTGAAAATGATAATCTGACATCCACTACAGCTAATTTGAAAATATTGTTCTTGCTGAAGAATATCGGAGATGGTTTCAACACTCATCATTTAAAAAGAAATGCTGTTATCTTGAATTCGTGGAAATTGAACATTATGATGCTAGTCCCTTCGAGAGACTCTTGTTGGACATGGCGATGTAGACCTCAAAGAATCCTAGATATTGTCATGTATTTTATGTAGAAAATCTGTAGTAGATCATTACTTTAAGAAATAATAGCAGTAATAAATACAATAATGTATCTGAAGTGAACAGACACATCTTAAAATTGTTGAAAGTTACTTCAAATTAATTGTTATTATAAGAACTGATTAGGACAATACATTTTATTTGTCATTGTTCCTTGTATTTGAAGTGAACAGACACTTAACAGCTGAAAATTGTTAAATGTTACTTCCTTTTAATTATGGTACCTATAAAGACATGTTCTGCCTTGGAGAAAATAGCAGTTAATTATTGCTAAGGTTAAAGTGTTTAGTATCTACTCAAGGTTTAGATTCTTGTTTCATTTTGCTGAAGCTCAATATTTTACACAAAGAATAAGTAGTTTATATTTTTTTATCTGTTTCAGTGTGCTCAACCTTCATATTTCCCAACTAATGCATTAGTAGAATTATTTGACTTTTGGAGTTCTGTTGCCCTGAAGCATTTTAAAATCAACAGAGAGCCAATACAAGGCTATAAAGAATGCATATATTTTTTAGGTCAGGCACGGCTGGATGGGGCATTCTGTGACTTTAATGAGGAAGACAAGATGTCTTTTCTAAAGAGAATTCATGACAGAGGAATCAGAAATATTGAAATGGAATCACTGTGTTTCGCTGCCATGGCATACCGAGCAAGAGTTAAAAGTAGGATTCTTACAAACCATTGCCTTGAAATTTACTTTCTTGCTGGTTTATTTCTCTGTCTGCACCCTATTCAAAATAGTCTTGTGTAAATTTTCAGAAAATGACAACTTTAAACACCATCGTTACTCTATTTTGCTGAAAAATGCAGTTTACCAATGATGCCATTGAAAATTAGTCACCAATAAGTAATTTTAAAAGAAGCAAGCAGGGATTGTGCTGGGCTTCACCAATGTTTCAAATTGCGAATTCTTTTCCTTATTGGTGACAAAATATTCCATCTGGCAATCTTTTTGGCAACAACATTTTTGGCTGTTAAAAATTGTATATACAGTCTTGGGTTTGAGTTGAGAAATTCAAAGGCACCATAACAGGAAGCTGCAGACTGGGATATAAAACTGCACTTAAATCTATTGTTACATAAACAAATCCTTTGTTCATATTGACAAACCACCCTAACACGATATTGTTATTGGCCAGTGCCATCCCTGAGCAAGGTACATCATGCTAAGCTCCTGTCAACTTATAAAGTTATCTCCCTTTTCAAAGTCACTTGTATACTATTACTATTACTATTACTACTACTACTACTACTACTAATGATTATACTACTACTACTAATAATAATAATAATAATAATAATAATCATGCAACAAATGATAAATTTAAAACAAATATAAATTAGTAGTGAAAATAACATAAATTGGGTTTTATTGGTCTAAAGTATAAATGAAAGTGATAAAAATAATGTTTGTTACATTTAATGACAATTTAACACATTATTGACTATATCATGCTGAGGAAATGAGAGCTAAGTGCTCTTCCGAAGGGTACACTATGAAATCTGACTCAGGCTGACTTGGGTATGTATTGAACCTGTGACCCTTTGATTACTAGTCCAAAACTTTACCAAGGTCAAATGGAAATTACTTTTTGCAATGTATGTGCATGTTAGGTACAGGTAAAAGTCAATAAGTTGTAATTTCCTTGAGAAATAAGTGTATAGCATCTTTTTCTGGAGTTATTAATTTCATCTTTGCTAGTATGAGTTTGTGTGTCTTTTGGATCGCAATAAAACCATATACACACATATGTCATGTCTAACTGCAAATAAAATAGACAATGATCTGCATTATATAATGCACTGGCTGGTTAGGGTCTGTGTTGTTTGTTCTGTTAATAGATTCTAACAAACTGCATAGACCCATATCTGCCAGCACATTATGCAGTGACAGACCAGAAGCAAGAATATATTGTACATATCATAGTCCTCTTCAATCCCTACGTTCCTGCAGTAACTGTAAGAGTTATTTTCCATTTCATCTTGGTGTTGGCTGCAAGGTATGACTCAGTTCTTGTGATCACAATAAGTCAAGCATTTTTTCATGGAATGCTTTGAAACGGGCTAAATATTAACATCATTATCATCTGAAGTTGCACATTTTGACCCAGTTCTCCAATTTATTATAAGTTATTGCCCCTTTCATCATTTTTCCAGGAATGTGTAGGTTATACATCTGTGTGACTGCAAGGAGTCTTGCATTTGTCAGTGGATTTCTTTGATATTATTTTACACATTATAGTAAAAAAATTTATGTACAGATTGACAGATCCCTAATTTGCAGGTGTCATTATAGCTAATGCATTATACAATACAATTTTGTGCCTCAGTTTTGATTTATTTGAGACTTGATACATATTATGAGCATCATGTAAAAATATACATATTAACCAATTCACTGTTTGTAAGAGTTATTGCCCCTATTTTGATGCAGTTGACTAATCTCACAGTTTTTGATGGAGACGATGTGACAGACTCGTTTGACTTGTTTCCACCAAAGCATACAGAGGTAAAATACAGGAAAGGTGGGGATGTTTGCTCATTATTTTCTCAAGTTTAAAAATCATACTTTGCTGGCACAACTCCTTTTGGACAATCCTATTTTATTTCAATAACTAAAGTAATTTTGGAATTTGGCAAATATATATTTTGCTCTTTGGTTTCATACTGAAGTAAGATAAAAGCTGCACACAAAATTTTTGTATAGGTTGGAAGTAGAGACAATGTTTGTATTGTTCTATTTGAATTTCTTTTTAATTTCCAGGTGCAATCCTTTGTTGCACAATAATAGACCGTCTAAAGGGTGACCAGATAACAGCATCACATGAAACTCTGGAAGAATGGCAAGAGCGACCCCAGAAGATAATATCAAGATATATCCAGAAACAATTGGGAATGATTAAGTAGCTCTTAACTTTGGACATAAGTGTGTCTTGTGGGAAATTTCTTAAGATTTTCCTATCTAATTGAGACTTGCATATTTTGTTCATGATGTTATGTTGTTTAGCAGGTTATTTTGGAATACAGAAATTTTGGCAAATTTGAATCTGAAAGGTTTAGTTTCATTTTGTTAAAAACTTTTTGGGAGTATATACAAATGAACAGCCAAAGATAATAATTAAGAAAAAAATAGTTATTGTATGATGCATGGACAGCAGGACCATAATTATAATGATTATAAATCTTGTGCACCTCAGTTTTGGCCCTGATAAAGTTGAGAAATATTGTCTTGAAAGCAGGTGGCTGTTTCAGTAAATAAATACTTGTTTGTCAGGTGTTTATATTTATAAGAAAATAATGCTTCTTTTGAAGTCATTATCTGGTTTTAACATGCTGTGCAAATTGCTGTCTGTTAATCTGGTACCACAGAGCCATTGACTGAGCTCTCCCATGATGTTGTTGCACTGTTGTATTATACCAAAATTTATAGGTGCGCAAATGTGACTCCATTTGAGGTGTATCTTGTACAAGATTTAAAAAATTCTGCTTTATATGGTGTAAATGGAGATAAAATGGGTTTATGTTAGAATCCAAAATTAAACACTTTGAAAGTCTCATTATCAAAGCCTACTTTCTTATTTATTTTATAATTTGGTAATACTTAAACAAAATTTTTAAAATGTACATTGATACATTTATATGCATTTCTAAAAATGCATCTTCATAATTAATTTGTCACTAAGACGATTCAGCAGTATTAATTTTCCTCATTAGGAATTGATTTGACAGGGTACCACATAAAATGGTTGTAGGAAGGATTCAGTAAATTGGGTATTTCACTCCTTGGGTTGGAACTAGTCATTTTTGAAATTTTGATGGGATATGTTTGTATAACTGCAAAAAACACCAAAATACTATTCCAGTGTGTCTAAGTTGCAATGACATTAATTATGACTTTCTGAATATGTAGAATAGCTTAATGACCAAGACTAATTCATGGTGCATTTAATTTTAAGGCTCTGTTTGAGTGTGTTCTAACATTGATCAGGTATTGTTATTTTTTGATATGACATCTAGAACTAGTACCAATAACAGTTTATATTGATCAAATGCTCCGTAACAAAACAGGGACTTTGCTTATGCAATATATGCTGGCGACTTTGGATTAAATGCTTAAAGTTAAATTGTTATGCGTAATTTTAACTAAAAAAATTTAAAGATTTTTTAAAAATGTGTTTTAGTTGCTTTGTCTGTGTAAAATACACAGATTTGCTGTATATATAGAGGTTTGAGCTTGTACAGGTCTAGTTTTTTGAAAATAAGAGTTGAAACTGTTGCAGTTGATTAGTTATAATTTGCTTTAAGTTTTCTCATCATCATCAACAACATAAAAAAGTAAGCCTCATGCTAAAAATACCTGACGGTGACAGTCAAACCTGTCTTATATAGCCACCTGTGTAGAGAGAAAAGTGGCCTCAGAATACAGGTGTTTGCCTAATAGAGGTTAATTTCTTTAATATTTTAGTTATGGGACTTTTTCTATAAAAAAAAATAGCTGCTTAACTTATTAACCTAGGAGAATCTTTTCATTTTCACATGAAATCGGGATAGGAAATGCATTTTGGGGTTTACTTCTGAATACATCCAGGTACATCTGCTTCTGATAGATTTTCGTTTAGCTGGATGCCCAGTTGTATAAATGATCTTTTGGATTATTTCGCTCACACATGTGCAAAAGGATAAAAATTTGCCTATTGGACCATTATTTTCATGTCCTGGCCACTTTTTACACCAAATCTCAAACTTATCCTACTTTTTGCAGCAATTCACCTGGCCATGTACAGTTTGAACAGGTCTGCTTTAGATCTCTGGCCAAAATGTCTAAACCCAGACACAAACTCCGGTTGGGGCAACCAGTAACTCTAGGCCTAAAACAATTTGGTCTCAAAAACTATGTTTTCCCCACCGTATTTTGTAATACAAGTAGAAAGTCTACATTATTTGGTAGCATTGTAAAGCTATGTCTCTCCATTTTTTGCAATACAACCCACTTTGGTGTATCATAAATGATGTTGATTGCACAGAGCTCAGAAGTAGGGTACAGCCACATGATGCATAAACATGGCATGTGGGGTTAATGAGTTAATATACAGCTGACTCTAAACACCATTTTGACTGTATTATAATTATAGCTTGAATGCAAATTTTGCAACTGAAATGCAAACTAATATATGTTGTTGTTGTTGTTGTTGTTGTTGTGGGGCTTAACGCCATTTTTCAGCAGACGATAGGCTATACATGGCGGCCAGTATTAATGGTGGAGGAAGAAACCGGGAAATCCTCGGAAAGAACCACCGACCCACGAGAAGCTACTGGCAAGCTTTCTCACATATCCACATTCGCCGAATCCTAGACTCGAACCCACACAGACAGAGGTGAGATGGCAGTGATCCGTAACGGAGAACTAATATATGAAATAAAATGTCAGTTTTACTGACAAAGACATTATTAAAATGTTTTGAAGATTTGATATGTTCCTCATATTATGAGGCAGTTATTATAGAAAATTTAAGTTGAAAAATTCCTCCATAAGAAACTTTTACTATAATTTTTAGTATATACTACAAAATTATTCAGTACTACAATATTATTTTAAGTGTATATGGGGAACATTTCATATACGTATCAATTCATAACACACCAGTGTCATAATTTGAGGGTAAAAATCTGAAAAATTGAAGTGCATGAGACATGTTGTAATCATACTCCATGTTAATATGCAGTTTGAAATCATTCACATAGCTCTGCTTTTAAAATATGTTGCAATGCTTCTGTGTAAAATCAGTATATATAAAAGAAAAGGCTAATGTGTAAAATCATGAAAGCGCTAATGTACAGATTCATGAAAGGGCTAATGTACAGATTCACGAAAGGGCTAATGTACAAATTCATGAAAGGGCTAATGTACAAATTCATGAAGGGCTAATGTACAAATTCATGAAAGGGCTAATGTACAAATTCATGAAAGGGCTAATTTGTATATTCATGCAAAGATTATTGTGTAAAACCATGAAAGCCTACTTGTGTAAAATCATGAAAATACTTGTGTAACATGGTGAAAAGACTAATGTGTAAAATCATGAAAATACTTGTGTAAAATGATGAAAAGACTAATGTGTAAAATCATGAAAGGAATACTGTGTAAATTAAGGAAAGATTAATGTAAAATTATAAAAATACTAATGTGTAAATTAATGAAAACTCTTGTAAAATCATGAAGAGACTAATGTATAAAATAATGAATAGACTAATGTGTAAATTAATGAATAGACTGTGTAAAATAATGAAAAGACTAATGTGTTAAATCATAATGAGACTAATGTTGTGAAATCATGAAAAGACTAATGTGTTAAATCATAATGAGACTAATGTTGTGAAATCATGAAAAGACTAATGTGTAAAATTGGTCACTTCTCTCACTAAATGACAATATTGTAGTCATGTTTAAACCAAAAGCATGGAATCAAAATATTATCATTAAATGTGAATTTTGCTTAATGGGGCACTTTTCATTGATTTAAAAAGACTTGAATGATTTTGCTTATCTATTGTATTATCCTGATCTCTAGTATACAAAGAAAATTAAAGATTATTTTTGCTTGAAGCAATTATGTTGTAAAATTTGGTTGATTATGTTGTAAAATTTGATTGATTACGTTGTATCATGTTTTTCGACTGTTTTGGTTTTGGAGTTGGAAGGCTAATTCTCAAAAGGAACTAAAAATTATAGAGTTTAAAGAACACTAAACTGTTTAGAATAAATAAGATTTCTATTTGATTTTGAACATAAATAAAATAAAAAAAAAACTTATGTTAATATGGTAGAATTTCAAAGTAGTTTTGGCAAAATTTAGTGAAAGTTCATTGTCATAACCAGGAACAGTGTTGCCACTTCATTAAAACAAATTAAGATGATTCTTCATTAATTTAATTAATTGTAGCACCATTAATATATGCACAGAATTTTGAAATTGGTTGGATAGTGTCAAAAAAGATTAAGAAGCGTCTTGAGCAAATATTTTTCAAAATAAACATCTTAGGGCATTTACGATACATATGCAATTGTAAGTAAAGTCTATTTGCAAACTGCATAGACTGTTATCTGCTGTCACACAGTATGCTGGCAGATCTGGGCCTGAGCAGTTTGGTAGGAGTAATCAGTAAAACCATCAGTAAAGACCCTGATACGCTGGTGCATTATGTGTTGGCAGAACAGGGTCTATGTTGTTTGCATTGGACTTCTAAGTGAGTAGATAAAATAATCATTATAAGACTGCATTTTAAACATTTTGAACCAAAATTGATGAATTATTAAAACTGAGATAACCATGCATTCTCATTAGCATTGCATTTGCTGAAAACTGATTTTTTTTTTTCTTTTAAAAAATTGGTATTACTTTATTTTAGAGAACTAATTTCAGACAAGAGGAAAACCTAAAAACCTTACACAATTGGGATAATGAATGTATTGCAGATTGATTTTCCATAGCGCAGACTGTCTATGTGTCTAACTACTCCAACAACCAGTCCCCTGCAGGATCAGTGTTGTAATGTCATAATATTGGCTGCAGTAGCCATTGTGGATAATTTGTTAATGTGCCAGACTGATGAACCAACAAGTGCACATTTGAATTTAACTATTGTGTCAACCTAGGACAGCTACCCAAGTCCATCCTTAGACGAGGCATGTTCCTTCAATTGCCTAGGCACAAAGTAGTCTACTTGTGTTGCCATACCATAAACACCCAAACCAATCCAAACCATCTAATCACCAGGCTGGCAAACATCTTTTTGCTCAGACAGTAGCACTGTTGTCATTGCATTATGAATCACACCCTTCTAGGGACAAGATTAGCTAATGTCTCGTTGGTGTTTCGTATTAGCAACAGTTGATTGACAGCTTGAAGTAAATAACCATATGTGGAGTTTGAGGATTTGTTAATTAACTGAGGATTTTATTGCAGTTATTATGATTTGGACAATTTTGAGATGTTTTTACTGTCAGCGTTTCAAACATATACCTGCTCAATGTTCAATGAAAACTCCGTTGTTGCCAACCTGGTAATAAAAAATATGTTAAAAAATCTCGGACTGGGGCCTGATCTGCCTCAAACTTCAGAATGTAGTCTTTCATTTTATCAAGTGTATTAAATCTTCCATTAAAAAAAGTTTTACTTTTTGAAATATACATGTATTTTTATATCACCTTTTAGTACTTTAAATCAATTTTACAATTATGTGATTCTTTGATGTTTTACTTACCCCACTGTTTCTTTTACTTTTACATTTTTTGTTTTGTTTATTGCAAAGAGTGAAGGACATAAAAAAATTGACGGTGTTAAATTAATAAAGATTGAAAGTGTTGAAAGTTAAGTTTGATGGTCAGCTGTGGATGTAATTTATATTGGTCAATAACTAATAACATATGAATGACTAATTTATATTAGCCAATGACTAATGATAGTGAATGACTATCTTTAAGGCAACTTTATTTTCTGGTGCAGGGTTGCTGCTTGATGTAGAAGTCAAAAGTACAGATTATAACTTGAAATCAAAATTTTTGTTTTTGCAAATAGGTCATGATGTCATGAGCCATGTGGTATCACAGTTTACTGTACTGTTGTGTGGATCAAGTTTATTTTTATTCTAATATTTACATGTTACCTTGCACACTGTAATTAGTATAGCATACAAGGGGGCCATGCTGTTTCAGTTTGGTAGAGCAATTGACATGGTTGTATGTTCTTTATCCACCCAGGCCAGCCTGGGGCCAGCTGCTATCTCTCCCTTGGAAAGGCACTTTGCTTCCATTTCATCAGCATGATGATACCTGTAATGTGCTGAATTGTGATTTTAAAAAAAAACAAGCAAGCAAGAAGCCAAGTATGCTGCAAAAGCTTGTTCTTGAAATACATTAAGTTTCCATCAATAATTTTCTAACGAAAAATGAAGTGAATATATAATGTTACATGCCAGCATTTAGATATTGTTGTATGAATACATAATGTTACATGCCTGCATTTAGGTGATGTTTTAACTTTACTTCTAGCATAATAAAATGTCTGTTCCAAATTAAGTGTTCTCCACAGAGGATCCATTTTGGGTGTGTTCCTCAACTATGTATACCATACTGCAAGTGTTCTTGCCAGTTGTTTTGAATTCATATCAGTATTGTGTTCATATATTGACTTTTTTTAAGGTTTTGGATAATAAACTGTGGATTGAAAATCATTGAAAATATTAATGATTATGTATTATTTATTTAAAAGGTAGGTAATATATATGTATAAGGTTTAGAAGCATATAGGTTTTTGTGAAGAACAAAAAGATACAGATTTCAATATCATTTCTGAACTTGTTGATGAATAAAAATTAAGATGCTATGAGACGTTCTGTTAAAAGGGATCAGGTGTAAAAGTTTTGTTATTTTAAATCAAGGTATGCTCTGATGTACAGATGTTCTCTCTCTAGCCATATTTAATTTACTTTCTTTAATTATGATTTTTTTTTCTATTTTTTAAAAAAAATTTTTATAATGTCATGGTGTATATTATTTTTCATTTTTTAATTTATGTTGTTAATTAGTATTCCACTCTAATATAACAAAAACATGGTATTCCAAGAATGTTTATTAGTCCAGCAGCTTTTTTTGTGTAGCTTTTCTTGCATATATTATTAACGTTTTAGTCAAGAAGATGTTTTATTTCTGTAATGCTCTTTTTAAAGTTAATTAGACATTCCAAATCTTTGAGAGATATATCTGAAGTAAAATATTTCTATTGATGCAAGTGTCTCTTTAACATGTATGGATTTTTCATTTTTTGATAATCTAATAAAAACACTGTTAGAATCAGTATGCCAACTTTAAAAGAGGTGTCTATTTCAAAAGATAAACTGCTGCTTTTAATTTTGCAGTTTTTAAAATAGTCCACTTTTGAGTTGGTAATCTTGGAGATTATTCAAAACTTCAGTGTTGAAAATATTAATACTTATTTTCAACATTGAAGTTTTTAATACGTGAAAAGAGGTATCTATTTCAACACATTAATACATGTGTTGAAATAGATACATTTTTTCATGTCAAAATTTCTTAATTTAAATACCAGGTCATTGTAATAAAAAAGTATTGAGAATACAAATTGCTCTGTGGGTTAAATAAACATGGTACTTGAACAAGGATCAAGTAGGGGAACATGCATTTTTAAATATAATTATGGCCTTGAAATGATCTCAAGTAAATAACTATATCCCACTGAAATATGTAATCTGAACTTCAGATATTCTAGTCTTTCAAATTTTTTATCTCTCAGGAGAATTGATTAAAAATTACTAATACATTATGATAGAAAATATTAAATCAATTTCCTTCAAAGAATATTTTGTATTAATATAAATCTACCAAGAATTGGGCAAGATGTTTCAAGGAAGGTAACAACTCTGAATAAAACTATTTCTTGTTAGGTTGAGTTATGTCCCCTTACATAGCTAGATTAGCTTTTTCTAGTCATTTGGCATACATACACATCATGTTAGGCTGATCTCAGTGATGTCAATACATAATTGAGGAGAGAATTTAAAACATATCCAGTTGATATAAACAAACAACCAGCAGTTGTAGCTTTTGTCATTCTTTTCCCAGATTGTCATTATCAAATTTTCTGTTTAGAACTTGTCTGGGCAATCCGGGACAGAGCTCCATATACTTTTGGAGGGACCACATATCAGTGGGAAATATTGGCACAGACCTTGATCTACTGGTGCATTATGTGATTATCAGGGTCTATTTTGTTTGCAGATGGACTTGAATTATATGGTAATTTTACTAATTGGTTGGTAAAAAATGTCATTATATTGCATTCCCCATTTTACTGGATGATTTTGAAGTATGGTCAGCCAAGTTTATCTCCCTTTGTTTTTATTAGTTTATCTCCCTTTTTTCATAACGTTTACTTAAGATGAAAGTTTACAAGCCTTACATATCAAACTGTAATTAAGTTCAGACAAATCCTAGTTATTGATTGAGAAGCCTTTAGATGCATTTTGTTTTAATTTTTTTTATATATGTTACATTATTATTTTGAAGTTTTGTTCCATATCATATCAATCTAACTAAGTATATTTAGAAACCTGATGATGATATCATTTAATGCTTAAATATCTTGCATATTTACATTGTGCTTGTTGCATTTTTTCACATTTATTCTTGTTTAACAAGTATGTCTATTGTATTATTTATTCACACAGGCTTTAAACAACATGGCAGATCTGGGTCTGTGTTGTTTGTTGGGAGTAATCAGTAGAATAAACAACATGGCAGATCTGGTTCTGTGTTGTTTGCAGTTGGACTCAAGTTAGAAGAAAGTGTAGATGGGACTGACTGGGCAAGAATGATCATTTAGGGAAAAAGATTCGAGCTGATTATTATGAATATCATTAAATTTTTTTCAAAATAAAAGTTTCAGCAAATTGTACAATATGGAGCTCTTTTTGAGGTGGTGAAAACCCACCAAAAATTGGTAGCAAATCAATAACCTTGGATAAAAAAGACTTTAACGTATTCTTTGCACATGCTGGAACTGTAGGGCAGACCAAAAATAATGAGAGCATTATGATCCAGTTTTACAGTTGTTTTAGAAGTGGGAAAAGATCAAGTAACAAAAGAAATATTTTTGAGCAGAAAGCTTGATGACCAGGCCAAGTATTTTTGAGGCTTGTTGAGTGTGAAACTTTTGGGGTTGACAGCTTGGAATTCTTTTTAAAAACGTTTCAAGGATATAGGGCCAACTCTAGTTAAATTATGATGAAAAATTTAAAAATGACAGAAACAAAGCAGTGCTTTAGTATTCACCTGCACTTCCAGCAGTTTGACCCAAGTGATTTTTAAAAATAAAATTATTTTAGATATAAAAAGTGCACAAAACTCTGTTATTTCATTCATCAGTTTAAAATTTCTAGTCTGATTGTCACCAGAGGTCCCAGACCTTGTCAACTTGTTCACGTTCCAAAGTTTTTGACCAGTCTATTTACCATCCCACTGGATAATTTTTTCTGTTTTTATCATACTGTTTTCTGGACCATTTTTCTACAGAGGCTTGAATTATGTTTGATTTTAAATTCTCAGTATACTGAGTTAGGCTTTCTCCAGATTTCAGTTTTTGACATTTTTTTCACACAATTCAAATTGGTGCATTGATTGAGCACTTTCTACAATGGGTATATTATTTTTTACTTAACATAACCTTTTAATATTTTGTGACATCTGTGTTGTATTTGAATGAGTTTAATATACAAAGAACTGCCATTTTCATTTGTACTTTTTAATCAAAAATTTTGACAACCATTTGTCTTGATTAGAGAAATGTTTGAATCAGTTACACACTCTATGGAGTATTATTCTAGATAGGAGTACTATAAAAATTAGTCTAGATAAGAATACTGTTAACATCAGTTACAATACAGAATATTACTGTAGATAATAGTGCTGTTACAGTCAGTTACTCATAATATGGAGTGGTACTCTAGTCAAGAGTACTGTTAAAATCATTTACAATACAGAGTGATATTTCAGATAAGAATACTATTAACATCAGTTGCTCATGGTATAGAGTAGTGATCTAGATGAGAGTACTGTTAACAATACTCATTCTTTTGAGTACTCTAGATCAGATTATTGTTAAAATCAGTTTCTCAATATTTAGTAGTAATCTAGATGAGAGTACTATTAACAATACTCATTCTTTTGAGTGCTCTAGATCAGATTATTGTTAAAATCAGTTTCTCAATATTTAGTAGTAATCTAGATGAGAGTACTGTTAACAATACTCATTCTTTTGAGTACTCTAGATCAGATTATTGTTAAAATCAGTTTCTCAATATTTAGTAGTAATCTAGATGAGAGTACTGTTAACATTACTTACACTAGTGAGTACTTTAGTTAAGAGTAGTTAAAATCAGTTACAATATACAGTAACACTCTAGTTAAGAGTACTGTTAACATTGTTCATATTATTGAGTACTCTAGATCAGAGTACTGTTAAAATCATTTTCTCACAGTATAGATTAAGAGCAGTGTTTGAATCATTTACACACAGTAGTCAGCATTGTATTAAAGTCGTGTATCAGAGTCAGCATTTGTATCCCATTTTATAAACCCATCTTTTGACTTAGTTTGTTATGCCTAGACCCTGTGTGTTTGAACATAGAAAAATGGTTTCTGTATATTAGAATAGTTCCACGTCACAGATCTGGACTAAGCATTAAGGATGGCTTGCACATGGGTTAAGGATGAAGGCTATTGATTTTTGGAATCAAGAGGTCAAAACTCAGGGACATTGTTTCCAAAAAAATGGGTTTTGAAGAATAATTTCTATTCTAGAGCAATTTGTTTTACTAAGCTTTGTGAATGGCATGCACTTTGGGTAATAAAGAAACCATGGATTCAGGGGTCAAAAGGTCAGAGGTGATGGTCATGATAAGTCTGTTCAGAAATTAATGCACAGTAAATATTGTTTTGAGAGACATTGTAACCGAGGTCAGGTAATTTGAGACTGGAGTCTACAGTGCCCTACCAGTGCTAAAAAAGAGAACTGTTAATCAGTTAATGGGTATACAATATCCTGATAATGATATTCATGTTCCAGGGCTAGAAGTAAGAAGAAAAACACCACTAAGCAAATACAGGAAAAATAAAAAAAAAATGGTAATGTCATAGCAAGGTGGAAGCATGAATTAGTTAAGCTTTCACATAGCTTTTAATTACACCTGGCCATAAGGCTGAGTGAGCTTGTTGCACGGCCATGCATCAATCAGCTCTTCAGGTGTTGTCCATCTGTTAAAAGCTTGTGGTATGGCCATGCATCAATCAGCTGTCAGGTGTTGTCCATCTGTTAACAGTTGCTTGTCACCATTCTGGAAGTCATTTCTGATCCGATTTCAGTTTTTGGAATCTGGGTTTATATCATCAAAATCTCGAATGAGTTTAATAATGATCGAGTTCCATGCATAATATCAAGTTGATCTTGTTTCTGATTGACTAACCTTGTTGAGGTTTGGAGGCCATATTTATGATCCAATTCAATCAGACTTGGAATATATGTTTATATTGTTACGATCTCGAGTAATCTCGGTATGAGCGAGATCCACACATACTAATGTTGTAATTTTGAATCTCCATAACTGAACTTATCCATCACCCATCTTCCAGAATCCAGTGCCCGATATCTGTCCGTTAATTAAATCTTTTTGTTACCGTGACTTCTCCTAAACTACTCTGAAGCTTTACACACGCATTCATCGCAAGGGATCGTTGGTCCGAAATGTAAATGGTGCTGCGCAGATATCTAATATGTCGGGGCCCCGAGTGGACTAAAGCGCTCACCGTTACGGATCACTGCCGTATCACCTCTGTCTGCGTTGGTTCAGACTCGGCCAATGTGAGTACGTGAGATAGCTTGCCAGTAGCTTCTCGTGGGTCCGTGGTTCCTTCCCATATTTTTCCGGGTTCTTCCTCCACCATTGATATTGGCCGCCATGTATAGCCTATCTTGGGCTAAAAAATGTCGTTAAACCCTACTACAACAACAACATATCCAATATGTCCGCCACGGCAGCCATCTTTTATCTTTTATCTTTTTTTATGGCTACTCCTTTTGAACAGAATGTCATTTTGACATGGGCTTTTCATGAGAAGTCTTCTTATGATGTCTACTTGATCCAAAATGAAATGAGTGCTGATCTAACCTCTAATATGGCTACGACATCAGCCATCTTGAAAATCCTATCACTACGCCGCTTAGATGGATGGTCATATCGACATGGGGTTTTCACGAAAATACTTTTTGTGATATGGAGTTTGACCTAAATAAAAATTGTGCCGATCTGACATCCAGTATAACAACCATGGCTGCTGTCTTGAAATATTTTTATCACTACTCTTGCTGAACGGAAGGTCATATCGACATGTAGTTCTCACCAGACTTCTGATGATCTATAACTGGTTCTAAATTAAAATGGTGCCGCCATAGTGGCCAATTTAAAAAAAAATTATTGCTACTCTAGCTAGATGCGGAGTCATATCAACATGGGGGTTTTCACCTAAAGACTTTTTCTGATCTTGGTTCTAATTGCAAATGGTGCTGATCTGTCATCCAGTATGGCCACTGTGGCAATCATCTTGAAAATCTTGATATAGCTGCTCATGCGGAATACATGGTATATTCATGTGTTTTCATCTAAAGACTTATAATGATGTTGTGTTGGGTCAAAATGCAAATGATGCGAATCTGACACAATATGGCTGCCACAGCAGCTAATTTCAAAATCTTGTTATTGTGCAAAACTATCAGCGATAGTTCAGCATTCAGCAGTTAAAAGAAGAATTGGTCTTGTTTTGAATTCCTGGAAACTCCTTTCGGCCAGTAAAACACCAGTGGCTTAGATAACAAAAACAACAACAGCAATGATAATAATAATCTGGAGTGAGAGTAGGAAGAAAAATGCTATTTATTATTATCGCACAGTGAAGATCAGGAGTTATCTTTTGTTTAAATTTCACATACAGGTTACAACGACTAATTGCGATGTTTTGAAAGTTTACATGATTTAAAAGAGCTTATATTTACTGCGCACATATATAACAGCCAAATAAGCGTTTTTCATGCTTGGAATTTTCTAAAGACGGTATTTCATTGCTTTGTATGCGTCTCAAATCATTCTGAGCCATTATGATACAGTTTAATTGTTCCAAGGAATATACAAACATTTTTCATGCAAAGAATATAAACGCCCAGAAGTTCTGCCGATATTTTGTGTTTCGCCTGAGAATTTGATCCAAACTTATGATTACAACATTTGCACTTGTCGAACTGTCCACGCAGGTATTTTTTGACTTTTATCTTTCCGTTTGTCTCTGCTGTTTTCACTATTTCTCCCAAAAGTTTTGACTTTATGGGGTTGAGGATGCTATGATTGGGTTTTTATTGCTCAACACTATACAGTTGTGATAAGCTTAGAGAGAAATAAAGTATTTTTCTTCGAGTTTGAAAAGATTTTTAAAATAATATACACACCTTGTATTTAATACATGCTCACTTTCAATGTTTCTAAAAAGAACCAACGTTTGTAACGTTTAGAGAGCAGCCAAATAATGCAAATCAAAGCTTTCTTTTTGCTATGAGAAATATCGGACTATCGTACTGGAAGACCGCTGTCTGCGATTGGCGAGCGAGAATTGATTGCTATGAAGGTCGCACTTGATGAAGATGCTCGAGACACACAAAGGATAATTATTTTATTACGGGCATTAGTTCGTCACTTGTTTTTAATATTTGAAGCTCATAATGGTTCGTGTAAGATGGGTTCTGGATTTGCTGGTGGATGATCACCAACGGGCTCGGGTGGAAATCACCAAATAGCTACTCGACAAGTATGGACCGTGTGACCAGAGACGTTTGGAATCAGATTATTATAGGTGAAACATTATTGAACCCAACTCATGAGAAAATACTAAAATTGGATCGGAGAAAGCGAGCGAAGACCACAAATAGCTCGACTTAGACTGTCAAGAGAGATTAAAACGCATCATTTTTCGCTTTAAAAAAATCTCGGTGTTCCATATACTTGTGCCTGACTCGTCTCGGGTCACTTGACATTTATATGCCTCCAAATTGTTGCCAAAATCTGTGGAACACTACCGAACCATCTGTCTGCACCGGTACCGAGGTGTTTCTCCATGGCAACACACAACCACAATAATACACCGTCGTCACAAATTTCCTGAATGAGCACTGCATCCAAACTTTGCCACTTCTTCCAGACAGCACAAATTTTGCTCCACGTGATTTTTAGTTGTGTCCATTCTCAAAGATCCGATAATTAGCAGAAGATTTGAAAGCCGCCATGCGGTTGGAAGTGTTGTTTCCAGTTATGTCAACAACATACCAAAAAGTGAATACAAAATGACATTTAATAATTGGATAATTAGACTGTGAATGTGTGTAGAGGTGTATGGAGAGTACTTTGAAAAGATATACTGACTTGCTATTCACTAATAAAGAACTTTGCTATACAACGCGCTTATATTCACAACTTGTTAATACAATGTTGAGATTTTCTATAAAAATAAGGGTGCGTTTAGTAAGTTTGTCCCAGATGATGTCTTCACGTTTACAAGAGTTCGGAATCACGCGTCAGTACGTGAGAAATGAAACATTGGTTATGACAGGTTACAAAATGAAGGAAAACAAAAACTTTTGTTTTTTTTTTTATATCTGATAGCTCTTTCATATTATGTACATTTCCACTACTGAAATAGTCAAACATGGCCATGAACACACAAAGTTTCTATTACTAAGCTATTCAGAACAAGACCACGAGCGTAGTAAGTTTCGACAACGACCATAAGAATAGTAGAAGTATTAGTCCGATAAATCACCCCCCCCCCTCCAATCTGTGTTGATACTGATAGACGATAGGCGGGTATGATGTCACCCGTTCGTTAAAATGTGCAAATTTGCTGCACGCATATCTTTGAGGAACAAACCTGCGTACACTTTAGACACGTTCCGGTAATTGGTAACAACCATATCTAGCGCGAAATTCAAAATGGTCACAGGACAGATGGTTGTGCTATTACACGTGGATTTACAAGTCACCAAACATAGGATTTGCTCCGGAAATACAATGTACATGCCACCAAAAGAACCCTTCATCCGACGGTAGCTCTACAGCCGTGAGAAATACCGGTAAGTGTATAAAATGTACAACGATGTGTGCAGTAAAAATTGATTGCTGATTTTTGCATGTCTTAATAAATAGGCAATATCATCCCCTAAACCGCCAATCAATATCATCACGGGTGAGGGGATTATTTGTCGGCTTATACAAGTTTGAGACTATATTTTACATTTTGGTAATAACAACAACACGTACGCAGATCACAACCGAATACCTTTTGTAATTTGTCATGGCTTTTCGTATCATATACTACTTTAAATAAAATGACGTATTCCTATGCCCTTAAATTTAAAGTTTGCAAGTCAAAGAATTCCATAGAATTTTAAAAATTAAAAGAATTTACTTATTTAATTATTTGAGTTTCAATTGTGGTTCGATCCTTACTTTTTGCCTTTCTCGAAAATTTGGAGGAAACGACAGCAAAATATATTTAAAGATTAGCCTTGTCGACATATAATTGTTGGGATCAAAAACCGAACTCCTTTGGGAAAAATGGCCAGTACGTTCGGTATTGTCCTTCTTTAACACGAAGAACACAGACCAGTTTAGATAGAACTTGTTCATCTTGTTCTATGTGACATTTTGTATAATTGATAGATTTATGTGAAAGATCATTTCAAAAGCAGGCGGGGATAACTTAAACGTATAATTTATGGAAACAGGTTTACACGGTAAGCAATCATCGCCTGACGTCATTGGATATGGTCGCGTGGGGTGTTTTCTGGGTCTAGCTGGCAGAAAGAGGATAGCCTTACTTCATATTTGACAACTAACTGCGATGTTGCCGCATGAACGATATCTCTCTTTTTGTAACTATCATTCAATCTAATCCAGATTATATACTTTGGTTCAAAGTCGATAAAACTGTTTAATAAACTGACGATGACGTTTATTCGATCAGATTCAAGATTTTATGCTAAAGACGAAATTGATACGTTTGTACCAAAATATACTATCATGTGTGCTTCGAATAAATATGCACTTTTAATTCAAGATTTTAATTCCCGAACCCAAGACGTCAATGATTAAATGGAAAAGAAGAGTTCCTTCTCAAGTACTTCGATTTCAGTGTCGATTACATAAAGTTTTTCAATGATATGGCGAAAATTCTGAATCATAATAGGTTAAGAAACTAATAATACTAGATTAGGAAATGAATACCATTGGGAAAATAGTAAGAGACACTGATTAATCTGTTGTTTCTAGCAAAGCTCTGATGATACTTTCATATATGCATGAATTGGACCTGCTTTTCACAATTGGAAACTCCTGACTAAGTACTGGATTTTACCATAAAACAAATGAAAGTTTACTTTTTGACAATAATATATTATCATGAAAACAGAGATGTCAAGAAAATAGAAAGGCTGGTTTTATTTCAAATAGTGATACCGGTAGACTAGAAGAGATAGTAAAGAAGACTCGGGATACACATCATAGTATAGAATCCATATATCAGAATGACTCAACAGTCTTTACTTATCAATTCCATCATTATTTAATGACACTTCTTCAAAATGTGTTTTAATAAATAACAGCAATCCAATTTTTTAATAAAAATAGCAAATAATGGTTTGGAACTAAATGGCAAAAGACCAGTAGAAAAATTTTACTTTCAAGAAATATGCATAACAATAACAAATAGGACAACTCCATCCTGATTTGATTTTATACGGATCAGGAGGTCTTTTATAATCTTTAATGTCATTTAACCTATGCATATAGAGAACACGCGCTTCATCTTGAAATACTGTTGCATCAAATGAGAGTTCGTCTCGTTCCTTCGCTGCAATTGATTCTGCCAACCAGAGTTCTGCATGTATTTGATTGTGACGTCATACGAGATTATCATATGATTCCTATAGTAAAATGCATCTTTGGTATTGACACACACACACACACACACACACACACACACACACACACACACACACACACACAGATAGAGGCATATTATCAGTAACGGCCTTAGCAAACACGGGGTCCTATTTGGATCATTTTGGCGGGGCCCCCTGAATTTACGCGTGGGGCCTCTTGTGAGAACGGCATTTGGAAATAAACTTTTAAACAAGTTTTTTTATGATATCAATGTTAAAATTTTCTTCCATCGCTTTAAAATTACTTTCTCTCTATAGATATATTTTTTTTAAAAATTACTAATGTGGGGCCCCTGTGAGCGTGGGGCCCAATTGGGCCAAATCAGTCCAATTGGCCTAAGGCTGGCCCTGCATATTATAGTAACTCCACCGACCGGGCCTCGTTGCAAGCGTGGTGCCTTGGGCCTCGCAAACTGCAAGGCCGGGCCTACTTATACAGTATCGTAGGGTGGAGTTTCAGTGATCTGAGGATCTTTTGTCACTCGGTATGATTTTCTTTGCTTTAACCACGCAGACTGTTGCTAATTTTTAACATTAAGTCGGCATCCAGCGTTTGCAGTCTTAGATTCGTTGCTATTGCTTTCTCCACATTTCGATCTTTCAAAACCAAAATCCTGTAATTTTTTAATGATATCCCATGCTCTAGAGACTTATGAGTATGACCTTGTACAACAGTAGTGAAACATAGTGGCGACGCAAAAATGCTGTCATTTTTGAATGAAGAGTGGCTCGTAGAGCCTGCCATATACTTTGTTTGGTTGAAACCTATAATTAGTGATTTTATCTGGAGTTCCAAATTTTCATTAGAAGTCACCGAGTGTTGGGGTAGGAAGTGGGGCGGTACTTGTTCTTGTTATTATTATGGTGTCAGAAGCTGTCATTGACAAACTTCTGCCTTCAATACACTGGCAACTGATTGGGGACCCAAAATAGTTCCGGATTTACGTATGTGCAAACCAGTTTAGAGCAGCATCACGTGATTGTGTAATATCCAATCACATTGCAGAGAACTCAGTAAGTTACAACGCTTTTATTAATAATTGATTCCTAAGGTATGGAAACCTGTTAGTGTCACGCAATCAGTTTTTGTTTCTTTATCTTGAAATTAAGGCTTGCGATTTCATAATTACAACTTAGGATCTAGTAATTACGATCTACCTCTTTCGAAGTACGAATTCCTAAGTACGATCGACCTTACAAATAATTTCAATTGATATTATAACGGTTGAAGCGACCATTTATTTGCTATGTGGTTCTTGATCCTTTGGCCTTTGTTTTTGGTTGAATGTTTGTGAGAATAACAATTCTATGACATATCTGACGTTTAACAAAATGTCGTATTTCGTGTGTCTTATGTATTGTAAGAAGCCTATTTTGCCTCTGTTAATTAAACAAGATAAGAATAGGCTTGTATTAATTAAACAAGATAGGAATAGGCTTGTATTAATTAAACAATACAGGTATAGGCTTGGTAACGCAACATGTGTTCAAGCGTGATGGCATATTTTTGTAGTTGTGGACATACAATTTGAAACGCAGGAAAAAAATTGCATCGAAAAAAGAAAGTGAGAACACGAGAGACAGACCAAATACAACAAAACTGGAAAGAAAATTACAGAAAATTTAAAACTTCTCTTTGAAAAATTTATTCAGCAACAAAGTACAGGCAGTGTACAATACAAACTGCTCGTAAAGTCTGTTACGTGTTTATGCTCGTACAAAAGTAACAAAGAAAAGAGTGAAGCCAACAAGCTTTGTAAAATTTAACAAAATAATTTATTTCCCTAGAAAAACAAGGGAAAAGTATGAAAAAGGGACTTACGGTTTATGAATCATATCCAAAAATTAATCCAATAATTAAAAATATAAATCCTATCACTAAAAAGTTCTAAGTGAATCAAAGTTCGAATCCCGATAACGTACGTTCCAAGATGGAAGGCGATGACGTCTTCGGTTACCTCTTTTGTATTGTCGTGTCAACATTTCCTTGTTGAATCACCAAGAATAATATTCCGGCTTAGATATCCGAATAATTTTCAGTAAATGTCTTTCTCCAAGAATTCTGATGAGCACAAGTTTTTTCCAGGTTAATAAATTATTTTAAATAAAAAATTCAATTCAAACTGGCAACAACAGAAATACCTCTGAGCCCGAAGGTATGAATTACGACTGACTAGAAAAACACTATGATACGTCACTTTAACTCCAATTGAATCGCAAAAAGAGCCACGTGATAGGATCACGGGATCACTTTCAAGAAACTTGGTAACATCATATGCCAGCTGTCACGTCCGCCATGGACGAATTCGATTATACTGAACGAATCTTACTATAAGATTCAATAATAAAACAAAATAAAAAAGTTGTTTACAATAGAGCTGAAACGGGCCTCGAAATCTAGGTCACCAAAAGATACAATGTTTCTACGAACTGTGTATTTATAAGGTTTAACAGAACTGAACTGAATTTTCTGGAAAAATGCCACATCAAGTGAATAAAGTTATCATTACATGTAACGAAATAAAAATAAAATAGAAAAGAAATTTAAAACTAACACACAAGTATATTAAATTACATATACGTAACACGCCATATATATATATATATATATATATATATATATATATATATATATATATATATATATATGCTTCTCGCACCTTATTATATCTGAGTGTAAAATAAATATTTTGTATGTGCATAGATGGATAACATGTACAAGTCTTTTTGTGTACATAGACGTACACAACTTTTTCATGCATCACTCAGTATAATGCACATGTAATTAAATAGCAATTACAATAGTACACACCAAGGAATAAGATAAAGAAGTAAAAACAAAAGAATCGCTTGTCATTTATTTATTTCCACAATTGAATACTTACATACTAGTTATCACAGGCAAATTGAGTTTTTAACACGTTACGCTTACCATAATCTACATGCAAACAAAAAAGACAAAATTTTTTATGCCCAAATGGTAAATAAATAGAACATTGCTTACTCTCATCTAAGTTTACGGATGATTTTTTTCTTCTATCTATCCATTTATCTGTCTGTCTATCTCGCTTCAAGAAATATATATATAGCAGTATTACAAATGATTTGGTATATTCTGTGAATATTTTAGTCTGTTCTATGAATATGATTGGGCATATTCTATGAAATTATGTATTGGACAAATTTAGTTTCAGAATGAGTCAACATGATCAAAGATTATTGTTTACAATCAAAGATCCTTGTTTACAACAGTGTCTCCGTTCCCAATCATTTCACGGCTACTGAATTTCATGGATCTTCTACAAAGGAAAGTGCAAGGATATATATATATAAGGACAACTTTTGTCCAGTTCCGTATTGTTTAATAAAATATTGTTTAATATAATAATCAAATGACAGCAATAAACTATATATATATATATCCACGATGATCGCCATCATCTCCTTAAAATACTCAAAAATAAACAAGTTTTTAACACTGCGTTCACATCACCTCTTTTCTCTTTGTTTTCTTTAGTGTGCCCTTTATGGAAATGGTGGGGAGCTGGATATTATATTACTTCTCCTCCATTCCCACCATCATAGTGAGGGTTACAGTGATAAATTATATAATTGGCCGATCAATCTCATTTATAAGGTCGATGTCACTCTTTCTGTTATTATCTGACACGTGATCATAACAGTCTGTTAGTTCATAACTTTTCGGTTTGGAGAAACCCTCGCAGTTAACGACACAGAATACTCTCAGTTATGGACTGCAATCGAAACAAACTGTAAGTAGGTCTTACTCCTCAAGCTTAATTTTCTGGCTTCCAAGGTACACACAAATGCATTCAGTCTTTGTCAACTGGCATATCGATTGTGCAAGTTTCATTTCCTAACAGATGATAGTTTTCACTCTTGAAAGGAGTGCAAGAATCTATGACATCACTCGGGCGGACGTGTGTAATGTGCAGTCCTGCATTCCCAGACCGTTCCTCTTTTTCTGCAACACGAAGCAAGTCCTGGAAAAATTTCGGCTTGAATCCAATTCCACCGAGAATATAAAAGACCTGAGAAACAAATAAATGAATAAATATATGGTCATGTTACAAATTTTATTGGTCTACCCAATCTTTCATTTGTCCAACTCGCATCTCATTTTCTGTTCAAAACTAAGTTTGATCTAAGTCAGCATCCCGTTAATCTATCAGTACATGTTACGGCCAATTGATTAATTATGTCATTAATTAATTGGACATAACAAATAAGGCAGCCTTCCCTTACCATATATCATATATTTGCATGGAGGCATGTCAAACTCTTCGTGAACTTCGAAGTACAAAATCTGACCAAAGTCAACTTTCCAACTAGTTAGGTCGTGGATCAAACAGTTCAACTGATGTATTTCGCGTAAATATTTGGCTTTCGCATTCCACTTGGAATATATCTCTTTTGACTATTTGCAGAGAACGGTTTGTTACAGAAACTCTATCAGGCTTTAGCCATTTACTCCGTGGTAATCAAATGTCGGTCGAGAAATCGAACTATGTCCTCATTTCTAATTCTTGTGGACCAGTGACCCTTCAACAAGTGTTATATTTTTTAAGACTGCCCTCGCCAGTTCGGCCTATACGCTATTACCCAAATTTCCTGCACTAAGAGTATTTAATGAAAAGTAAACCCACTTGGACACGGTATCTTTCCTATATTGTTGTTGTTGTTATTGCTATTATTATTATTAAACGTTTTAAAATGCGGCCTATTTGTTCCCCGTTTTCCCCGTTTTCTTTTTAGACGGGCCATATTTTGTGGTCCCAACAAGGTTGCTTTAATTCACTCATATCTTTGTAAAACGACCACTCCTGTTTGCAGAACGAAACGTTTGGTATGAACAGTGTGAGGCCAAGATACATTTTAATATCATGATATCATGCGCAGTATGATATTGTTTTCATAATCATCATAATGATTAAAGAATAGTTGTTTTATTGTAATTAGTTTACAATTTTCTTCTAATCGTTTACTCGGCATTATTTACAAATATAGAATACAGAACATCATATCATTAACGTGTGGCAAGAAGAACTTCTGCCCAAAAATTAATAGTATGATAGTAAGGGGAAAAAGTACGACATCAAAACGTTTGGAATGCATCAGAGTTCATAACCATTGCATTAGGAAAACAAGTACAAAGGCACTAATGCAAAATAATAAAGACACTGTTAAATAACTGTAAAAAGTAAATCACTAAATGTTGTTATCATTTTGTACCTAGATAAGAAAAAATCAGTTTTAAACTTAATTTGAATAGACTGCAATTATAACACTAAATCAGTTTAGACACCTTCAAACAACGTCATAGTTTCCTTGCTCATAAACTTAAATCCTAGTAGACACAAGAGTTCAATCCCCTGAGCAGTAATAATAATAATAATAATAATAATAATAATAATAATAATAATAATATTATTATTATTATTATTATTATTATTATTATTATTATTATTTGATGAGCATTACATACCTCTATGCCAATAAGATGTGGCCAAGAAAACCATGATACAGCTGTGGACAGCGTTGGGTACGACAGAATTGCCATGAGACGGAAACACAATCTCTTCACAAATTGTTCGGTATTCGTGGATTTTTGGCAGAAAAACACCGGCAATGATTCCCAGTGGTCGTTCCCTATAATAATAATAATAATAGGAAAACTAAAGTCCGAGACACGACTAACTAGAGATTCAAAGGTCTAGCGGAGTGAAAGAATCTTTGGATAAATAAGAAAAGATTTTGAGTGTAAAATTAGTTGATTAGATAAGACAATAGTGGACAAATATGATACAAAACAATGAAGAATTTATTGAAAGAGCGTCAATTAATTTGAAATTTATGACACCAAACTTTTAGGAGAGTGTGTCTGCATAGTCACATGCCATGTGCCACACCCTCCTTTCACCTTTAGCTGCATGCGGTACGATTTTATGACCGAGCCAAGATCGAACATTTGAAGTCAACATTTCAGACATCAGTAGAAAATCAATATTACAGATCGCTAGGTGACTGTTTTTGGTGGACAAACTTTGACTGGCTCACTTAGCTTAAAAGGTAGTGTTCAAGATTCCAAGAAAATTGTATTCCGGGCTGCAGTGATACGTTTAGAAGTTTTGTGTAAATTGATGGGAATCGATCGTATCGCAAGCAGCTACACATATAAAGACAGCGTAGTGGATTTTCAACCCTTGCTTGCAACAATGACGTATGAAGCTTCATAGCATTTATTCAATGTTAAAACTTCTGTCCAGAAAATATTTTAGTTATGGAAATAATAACTAAAATACTTTAAATCTCACAAAATGTTCATAAGTGCAATATATCTACGAATTTAGAGACAAAACACGCCCAGAAATGTAGTTTTCATGGTCAGAACATTATGTAGGGTTGTTTAGATTTGGTTACGACCAATCATAAATACGCTGAAAAAACTACGTTATATTTTACATTTACTAATTTTGAGAGATCATTTTTATGCCTTTTTATATTGGAGTCTTAATTAAATAAATATTGAAATAACGATTCTGACAACATATACACATTCATAATAACTTTATGAGCATCACGTACTATAATTTTTCTATGCAGACAGTATAAAGAATTATACCTGTAATGTATGGCGGAAGTTGGGGACTGCACATGTGCGAACCAGCCTGTACAATTGACGCCAAATAGCTACAGATGATAGGATTAGCCCAGAGGTAGGTAGGGTTGTACCAGGGATTTCCCTCCAGCACGAAGGTCCAATACCACATGTTTCCACCCATCCAGCAGACGAACAAAACAACGGACGTCGCCACACCCCATTCCCAACAACGCCAAACAAAAGAAGCCGTCATGTACATGATCACAAGAAAAAGCAAAAATATCGTAGAGGCATTGAGCATAAATAGTTCTTCACTTGAGTTTCCGAAGATGCTGAACTGGGCCAGGAAACTCATGGAAAATATGACATTGGCTGGGATGGTGAAAAAGTGAACAAATTTTGAAACGAAGCCGAAATGCATAATGTCAAACGTGTATAGCTGATATACAAGATCGAAAAACCGCCACTGTACTGGAGGAATGATCAACCAATAATGGAAAAATTTAGTGATAAAGTTTCCTCCTTTTATTTTTGAGTATTCCGGTACTTCCTCAGAGTCAACATGATGAAAAACTGGCTCTCTTCTGTCTTCTTTCACAGTTTCAATAACTTTTTCGCTGTTCAATGTTATGATATTATTTGAGCTCATCATCAACCGATTGAGGTATGAAGTCTTCAGTTTCTTCTTCTCTTCGTCTCCAAATATCTTCTGAGAGATTAAATGAAAATCTATATCGATTTCTTGTTTTCCCTGTATTGCGTTTTTGCTGACAACAGCTCTGTAGAAAATTATGCCAATTTCTCCGTCAGGGTCATTTAGAGCATTCTGGACATACTGGTCAACCTGTACAGCTAGCCATGGCTCCACCATTTCTGACGCAACCGTTAGATTTTGTCGGAAGATAATGATCTTTGCAAGATCGGCGTAGTCAACACACTTTTCAGCGCCCTCTTGTTGCATTTTGCTCCTCTCGATTCTTTGCCAAGTGTACAAAATCTGACGAGTAGTCCGAACTTTCGTTGATTTATATATAGGAACCAGACCAATTAAGTGCAGGTGACCTAATTATGTGACTGTAAGGGAAAAAAAGGTATCGGTTTTCTTTGTACAAACAAAAGGTGATAAATTTGTCACAGCGTGCGATAATGACGCATTAACATCCTATGACGAAAATCAGTAGATGATAAATGAGTGTCTAATCCACACGGCACGTACCGCATTCACCTGATGTGTACCCGTTTATTAATTTATCTGAATACGGATTTTTGACAAATAATTTGTGAAAGTCGTATCTTGTGCCTCTCTTTTCCATGTTATGTGAATTTCAGAAAGCTTTATGTACACAAGTTTTGAAGCACATAATATATAACGGACCAGCGCTCTTTAAAATTGGGCGTCGTTTCGGAAACGCACGGTAGCTGCAATTTAATCTGTGAAATTTTTGGTAAATGAAGGCATTTACTAAGCGTACGACTAGTTCACGAGACATTAGTAATTTTGAAAAAATATGAAAAATGCATATATATATATATATATATATATATA
>JAECUM010010516.1:0-16384 GCA_016617855.1 Megalonaias nervosa
TTGCTCTTTTTTTTACCACCTTCAAGTTCGCCGGGTTCATATAAATATCTAACTGTAACATTACCTAATACTGGTTGAGAGAAAGATTCATGTCGTTGTCCGTAGCCATTAGGTATATATTTTTTTTGTTGATCGCATTAGAAGGTTTCATGGAAGTTACACGAGTAATTTCATTATTCAACGCAGCTATCACACTCGGTAATCTTGCAACCCATTCACGAGATCTATCCTTAAAGTCAGTAGATATTTCCTTTGCATATTGGTATCCAAATAACGCTCGGCAAGTGTTCTATTAAATCGTTCAACGATTGCCTGATCACGATGAATTTCAGTATGTCCTCGTCTGATTTTAACGTCATGTTTCTTCATCAACGATGATACTACTCCAAGAAATTCTTTACCGGGATCAACCTGTAGTAGTTTTGGCCATCGTAGACCACCACGTTGATAAATTCGTTCGAACGCAGATACAACTTCGGATGCTGTTTTTGTTGATAACGGCTCCGCTTCTTTATATCTACTAGCAATATCAACGACAGTTAACGCGTATTTGTATGTGCGTGATTTTCGTCCACGTGTTTTAATGGTATCGTGTGGTAAAAACAAAATATCTGCTTGATGAACTTCATTAGGGACGCTAACATCAAAATGCGCGTAATGAATTCTTTTAGGTGGACTTAGGAAGATTTGCCATATTGCCTGTCGTGCTAACCATGATGTAGCGACATCACGTGAAACTTTTGCTGCTTCGGCGAGTTTACTAATCGCTGCTTTACCTCTCCAGAATCCTCTCGGGGAATAATAAACAGATTCCATTATGATAGTTATATAGTTAATTGCCAGCCCCTAGCACCAGTTTACCTTTCATAGCAGTTTTTACTAGAAAACTAGCTAATTTTTCTCTGAGAGATTTATTAGGTATAGAATTTAATGCGTGAATCAATTTTACATCCGCGAGATGTCGGTGTTGCAAATCCTTACTTTTATACGCGACATCATGAACGTGACATGCTTGATCAATCTTATTTACTGGATACTCTCCGGGTCTTGGTTGATCTTGATCATCAAGTCGGATATCGAGACGAGTTCCTGGGCCACAATAATTATATCCGGGTAAATGTTTCTCGCCGGGATATTTAGCCCATGGAGTTCCTGGTAATTTTCCTAACGAAGCAGCGATATCACCACCTGTCTTTGTTCCTGACTTAGTCATGGAGACAAATTTATATTTCTTGGTACCACATTTCACACATTTGCCTGTAAGTGCACGTCTTTTATTTTTTGTTGTTACTGTCGTTAATTCAGTAGTATCGGTAGGTGCTCTGCATCGAACACAATATAGACTCATATTATTTATTATATGGATATAATTGACTTTTCTGCGACACGAAAACAAGAACCAGTAAAATACCATCCAGCGCTTCCGAATTCTATCAGAATGATTATAATAGGTCCGTCCGGATGTGGAAAAACGCAATTATTACTTAATCTAATAATGCGATGGCTGAAGTGGGATAAATTATATTTAGTAGCGCCATCTGTAGATGATCAGCGATGTTACGAAGTACTTAAAGATTTTAATGAAAACGCAAAATCGTTACATGAAGACAATATCATAGACTTTATTACTGATATTGATGAAGCACCATCCGTAGATGATCTGGATGTATTCATTAATAATTTAGTAGTGTATGATGATGTTATGCTGGACAAACAATCAAATCCAGCTAGAATATTTTCACGAGGTAGACATAAAAATACAGGCGTGATTTATGTTACACAGAGATATACACAAATTCCAAAAGTAATCAGAGACAACTGTAACATTTTAGTTGTGTTTAATGGCGTAGATAATCATACGCTGCAAAATATTTATTATACTTGGTGTTCAGGCGACATGGACATGAATAAATTTACAAATTTCTTTTCAAAAGCACAAGCTGCTCCCTTTGGTTTTGTAACGATAAATTTACACGATCCAAGGTCAAGATATCGCAATGGACTTGATATAATTTTTGGATAAAAATCATAGCAGCAGAGAGGGTGAATGACATACGTATGTGACCAGATTGTGAAAAAATCTAGTCAATTAAAGAAGTTTTCATTATTAAGGCAAAAACTTCTTTTTTTTCAGCCTTCGTAGGAACCCTTAATTTTCAAAAATAAGGTCTCTACAAAGTTGTAGGGTTCACCCTCTCTGCTGCTAGTAGTGAGATGTCAGTGATCTGTGAAGGTGACCATCTTAGACCACTCGGCCACCCAGGGCCCACTATGTATGAATGTATGTTATTTGGCACTGTCAGGATTGTAATGATGTGCCATAATACATACATATGTATATTAAACATAAACTCCATCATCAGCACCATTTTAGTTTAGGAACAACAAAACATTATAAGAAGTCTTTTAGTGAAAACCCCATGATATGACCTTTCATTCATGTGGAGTAGTGACAACAAGGTTTTCATGCTGGCTGCTGTGTCATCCATATTAGACCATGGATCAGAGCCATTTTCATTTAAGGATTAAGTAGACATCATAATAAGTCTTTGTTGAAAACTCCATGTCAACATGACTTTCCATTCAGGAGTAGTGATAAAAAGATTTTCTAGATGGCTGCTGTGGTGGTCATACTGGGCATCAGACTGGCCCTGTTTTCATTTAGGACAAAGTAGACATCATAAATAGTCTTTTAGTGAAAACCTTATGTTAATATAACCATACAATCAGGAGTAGTGATAACAACTTTTTAAATATAATATCCACTATGTTGTGGCCACATTGGATGTCAGATCGTCACCATGTTCATTTAAAACTGATTGGACATCACATCTTTTTGGTGAAAAACCCTACGTCATTATAACTATCTGTTCAGAAGTTGTGCCAAGTAGATTTTCAAGATGATTTCTGTGGTGGCCATATTGGACTTCAGATCAGTGAGATGCACCATTTTCATCTAGGACCAACTAAACTATGGGATGAATGTGCGAGTAAAGTTTCATGGCAATCCTCCAAGTGGTTCAAGTGAAGTTACGGTGATAAACTTTTGCTAATGGACAACAGACCACCCCTAAAGCTCTTCTAGTCTAAGAGCAGTATAGAATGCACATGCTTCTGTGTAAAGCATCTGTAATGTCACATAATGTTGTTGTCCACATTCATCCTCCATTATATAGAGAAGCACCCAGTCAGTATATGCATAATACAAGCATGACTAATGCTCACTAATTTCTCCTAGGCTATACCCATTTCACATTATGAAAGACCATATATGCTAATCATGGAATTGTAGATTTCTGCCACACTGATGGCTCCAGGATTATCATTAATGGTCATTTTACATAAATATCTCAACCTTGTTCTTTTGGTATTGTGAATTCATTTATCTTTCTTGGGGTATGAGTTTTTCTGGTTTTGTTAAAACATATTTTCCTCTGAACTTAAATCTGTAAATTAATGATGGAGTCAAAATGTTTTTACAGGAAGGTACAGTTTGCTGGACCTTCATATTCATAGTCTAAAGTAACCATGAAATCCACATTAATTGGTATCGCCACCAAAAATTGATTTCTCAGTATCCTCTAAACAAATTTTCAAATTCTGCAAATGAAAAGCAAACCCTTAAAACTGAAGAGTCATTTCTGTGACTCGAACAAGACTGAAATGTTTGATTTTGTTCTACTGAAAGAGACATCTCTATAAAATGTTCATAGGCACTGTTACTCTTGTAATTAGAAAATCACCCACTGAATGTAGGCAATATTAGAAGTTTATAAATATGAACTGACAAAACACAAAAGTTTCATTTTATTTTCCCCTTTATGAAATGGCAGGTTCATCTTATTCTTATAATGTACATGCATCCAAAATAACAACCATTGACAACAGGCAGTACATTAACAGTGAAAAATAAACCAAACACACACACGTTTCTTAATTTCATAATCACAAGGCATCTTTCATTAATTTGCATTAAAAACCACTTGCTTTATGAGTATCCACTGAATATTTTATTGCATTTCTTTATATATATACACATACTCAATACTCTGTCGATAGGGGTACCATTCTATTTGTATTGTGTTCTGCTCCAATTCAAACATCAAAGCTGATAACACTTTAACAAACTAAGAATAAGAATTTAGTTGCAACTTATAACGTTCATCTTAACTGTAAGAACATCTTTCAAATTGGTTGAAAATATACTACGCCATTTGTTACTACAGCTTTGACAACACAAGAGCTCAAAATTAATCTGACCAAGCAAAAGAATGTAAGTTTCAGAAGTACAATTTGTTGCAAATGAAAGCTGATATGTAAATTTAATACGGATTGACCATTATTGATGTCACTGTGGTAATCATTTTGCAACACACTGTGCATAAAACTGGTATTCTATTTTGTTTCAAACATCTCACCTCTTGTATCAATGAAACTAATGTCCAGTTATATTCATAATATATTGAATAAAAATACCCACAATACCTTGTAAAGAGGGAACTGATTCATACTGTTATTGATTTCTGTTCCATTTCTGACAAATGCTACAAAGCATACTTCTAACTCAAACTGAAATTCATTTACTTGCTCAAATAACTGGACCTCCATGTTGTCAAAGCCAAACTTGAAGGATGTACCTATTGAAGCCATTTAAAACAGGCTGTAGATAAATATCTTTGAAATGATTGATGTTAAATGCATGAAATCTTTAGCCATGCTACTTCACTCCCATAAAATATTTGTACAACTTTGAAAGTTTTGCTCAGATTGAACTATAACTTTTAATGGTAATGGAAAGCTTCACGTCTGTCTTTTTAGAGCATCCACCTCAGATGCAGAAGGTCATGGGTTCGAACCCCAGCTGAGTCATATCAAAGACTTGCAAAAATGGTACTTGCTGTTGTTTACTTACCAGTAAAAGTTTCAGTTCATGAAATTTAGGAAAGAGTAAAAATTTCAGAGTTTTCACAGTGGATGTAAATGATACTATCAGCAATGTACATGAAGTCACTGAAACATCTATAATAATGAGGTTATGATATCAGATAAGTGAAAAAATAGGTAATAGGACTTAACTATCAACCTGAGTCCAGTGAATTCTATCCTACTTAAAGGTTATTCCAGTAAAACATATAAAGGATCAGAGAAGGGTTATTTCATATCCGAACAGATCTGATTGATGCAATTAAGAATTTTGTATGATTTCCATTAGAACTCAGAGTAACAAGTGCCCTACCTGAAACTGTAAAGTCAAATCTGATAAATTCACTGACATCACATCCACGTTTTCTCTTAATTACTTTTTGAAAAGTGACTAACAAAAGACTACAGTAAAACTTGCATTGAAAGACAGAATGACTGATGTCTTTGGAGACTTTATTTCATCTGAGATAAGTGATAAAGTTAAATCTTAAGATACGGTGAATAAACGTTTTCTGTGTACCAATTTTCATGGTTTATGGAAAAATGAAATTTTCTTGGGTACTTAAATTCATGGATCATGTATGGGGTCAATTAGTGGATCAGGAAGGGCTTTTTAGTATTTCTATATAAAAAATATTTATTTGTACCAGTCATGAATATGATGAAAATTATTACATGAAAAATAGTCTATTCACAGTATGTCAGTGGTTGATTTAAAGTCTGACTTAAATTTTAACTTGATTTTTGTTATAAGTTCAGACTTAAGTAAAAATACCAGCACTGATCAAACCCCATAACCCAATGTACGAGACTATACAATTTAAAGCTGGACAAGTAAAATTTTCCATGGCACTGGGACAAATACTTTCTTCCATTTTAAAACCGGTAGGGCAAGAGCTAATTTTCGTACTTTAATCACTTTATCTATCTTGATCTAGCCTTTCATGCTGTCTGGGAATAATGAATGCTTGATTCTACTCCCATATATTTACTGAAAGGCACTTTATCAACATAAGTAACCAATTCCTGTATGAACTGATTAAACGACAGTAATAAGTGTAAATTTAACTGATTATAGAAAGGATCGACTTCAATGTGTGTTAGTGCATTTAAAGCAAAACAATTATGCTAATGTTTGCATTTAAATGACAAAATGTAAGTTATGATCACTGTAGTAGGAGCATTTGTTAAATGAGGTGATATTTTCTGGATAAAATGAGGTTTTTAAAATTAATTTTGCAAGGAAAGTCATAAGGAAGATTCAGAGAAGGAAAATTCACATGAAAGTGGAAGGATAACGTAAGCGGCTACATAACCTGAGGTAACTTTTCCTCCAAAGAGACACAAGCCAGACTCTGTGGCAGGAAAAAATGTCAAAAATGACACAACTAAGAGACAAAGAAATATTCAGCTACAGTGGGTTGATAAATTATCCACGACATGAATTCATCCACTCTGAAGCAAAGATGTTTCGAAGTTGATGCAAACAATATCCCAAACTGGCACAGGTTGGAATTCAGCTAGTGTATTTGTCCATGGAACTTACAAAATTTAATTCAGCGTTTAGTTAAACAAGTCGCGTGAGTTTTGGATCTCAAATAGCCTGTGAAATTCCCGATGTTGAAGTTACTAAATGCTGTGTGCATTCCAGGATAAGAATGGTTATAAACTTGGAGCTAATTATAACAACAGATCAGGGCAAGAGACTTTGTTCTGTCAATGGAACAAGTATTGAGAGAAGTTTGGGAAGGTCTGAATTCAGTAAATCCATTCCGTTCTTGCTGATGGAAGTACTGAGGCTACCATATCGGAGCAAGAAATAATGTATATAAAAATACTTTGAAAGTAACAAAGCTTAAAAATTAAGCCCTTTGAAGAAATAAATATGCTGTACAATGTTCTTTTGTTTTTAAAATTGATTACAATTGATCTCGTTGAGCCTAGGCAGGACTGAAATGTTAGGATGAGAGATTACAAAGGGGACAAGTAAATTTTCTGAAACCACTTGTCCTGGAGAAATGATTGTGATAAAAATTTGATCAGCCCTGAATAACTTATTTTTTTTTAAAAATTCAATCCTATCACATCACACAGGCAATTATATCCCATGATCAAACAGATGTATCTATGAAAATGACATTAAATAATTTTCTGATCAATATTGCTTTTGCATATGTTTGATTTCATAAATTGTATTAATGCATAGCATTAAGCAAACAATTAGATAAATTATCAAATAATATCAAATAGAAAACTTACAAACATTAGTTACAAATTAACACACAAAAGTATTTCACACAGGTATCTGTATTTTATGTACAATATATTTTAAAAAACCTATTAAAACATACTGTAAAATTAAATATTTAACAGTACACACTACACAGAATGCTTGTTGTAAACGTAACAGAAGCTTAAACCTCTTGAGTCGGTAGATTATGCTTTCAGTGATAATTATAGAAAGTAACGAGAGCCATTAACGAAGGGTGCATCACAAGGACCATGCTAAAAAAATCAGGGGCCATAATTCCTGTAAATGCTGACAGAGAATGCTGCAGATTGAACTCCTTTAATGACTGATCAACATAAAGCTGCATACTGAATTTAAAATGCAACAAATCTCATTCAAGTTGCCAACCAACATCCTGACTTGATTACCATAGGCCTCTGCCAACTTTGTCAAATAGGGACCTAATTACATCGAAAGATGTTGAGTCTGCTTAGATCTTGAGGGCATTAAGGCTCTCTAATCTATTTAAGTGAATCTTAAAACATGAAATATATTCCTAAAACTTGTGCAAGTTGGTCTTTTTTAATTTCTTCTCACCAGATTCATCCTGTAATTAAAGTTGAATCTCTTGTTGATAATATACATATTATTGATGTAGCAGTAAAATACAGCACTCTTCATGACCGACATTACTCTCTTTCATAACAAAATAAATTATATTGCATAAAAGTATAAAGACTACAGATGTTAGTAACTAATATTTAATTATTAAATTAACCTCCCTCTCTCTAAAATGTCAACATGCAAAATAAGTCCCATTATATTCCACACATGTATACAAATCATAAAAAGTACATAATTTCATTTTATTCCTGTGACTGGAAAACAAAAGGCAAATAATAATTATTATCAACATATACATGTAACAAGTTTAAGGTAGTGGTTTAAATAATTCTCTTGTTATGCACACTGATACATAGTCCAAACACTGCTTATTTGAAACCAGGTATATAAATGTGATTCATACAGATAGGTTGTTTCCTAGCAAGAAAATGGTTCAAAATTTAACATGACATGCTCTTTTCTACATGAATTCTGCAAGAACTTGATTATGGACAATCATTAAATGAGCTAATGTTAAATCTCACTCTTTGTTTTCCGATATGCTTGTATACATACTTATTTTGTATACCAAAATACTAAAAGGCCCAAGGCTTTGTTCTATACAAGCTTATTATCACCTATTAACAGATTTTACAATATCTTATTACCAATCCCAATTATCATTTAGACATGGAAATTGTTCAAAATAATTCATAAAGTAATCAATTAGACATGGAAACTGTTCAATATAGTTCATAAACTAATCAATTAGACATGGAAATGGTTCAAAATATTTCATCAATTAATCAATTAGACATAGAAACTGTTAATTTAGTTCATAAAACTAATCAATTAGACATAGAAACTGTTCAAAATATTTCATAAACTATTCAATTAGACATGGAAACTGTTAAAATATTTCATAAACTATTCAATTAGACATGGAAACTGTTCAATATAGTTCATAAACTAATAAGCTAGTATAATGACTTTGCAAAAGAAAAACAATATTATGTCCAAGAAACATTTACAAGTCTCAAGGGGCTCAGATAGCACAATGGTCATGCTCTTGATCTTTCTCTCTACAGTCCTTGGTTTGATACTGGATTTCTGCACATGCAGGGGTTAAATGACTACTCATAATAATATGTGGTTTTCTTTGGGGTTTCCAATTCCCTCCACCTACATGACTGCCCTATGTATCCATACTTCAAAGCAACCCCATTAATCCTGTCCTGTTTAAAATGAGCTTTGCATAGAATTCTTGTGGCCCTGGTGGCCATTGTGAATGGTAAAATCTGTGCCATTTTCATTCTGGAGCAACTAGGAATCAAAAGAAGTCTTTCAGTGAAAAGTGTATGTTAAAACAACCAACACTTCATGAGTAGCAATAGCATGATTTTTGAGACGGCTACCATGGCATGTTGGATTGGAACCAGATTAATTCAGGACCAAGTAGAAGTCTTTTAATCAAATTCAATATAACCAGTCATTCAGGTGAAGTAGCGATAAGATTTTGAACATGGTTACTATGGTGCCATTTCAGTTGCTTGATCAGCAAAAGTTTTGTTTAGGACCAACTCGGCATCAAAAAAAGTCTTTGAGCAAAAACCCCATGCCAAAACAACTGTCACATCATGAGTAGCAGCAACAGGCTCTTCAAGCTGTGTGCCATGGCATGTTGGATTAGCACCATTTTCATTCAGGACCAACTACACATCATGTTTTTTTGGTGGTGACGTCATCATGTCAATACAACCATGCATTCAGCAGAAGTAGTGATAACAAGATAACAGCTAAAACAGCAGTGGTACTGGTCATCAAACCCACACCATTTTCATTTATAACCAACTAGATATTATAAGAAGTCTACTAGTGATACCCCATTTCAATATCATATAACCATCTATTTCATTAGTAGTAGCAATATAAAGATTTTAAAATGGCTATCATGGTGGCCATACTGAATGTCTGAGAGGCACCATTTTCACTTAGGACCAACTAGGCATCAAGTCTTTTAGTGAAAATCCCATGAAGTACAACAGTCTGTCCAGGAGACAGAGCATCAGCAAGATTTTCAAGATGACTGTCATTAAAGCCAAACTGGATGTCAGATTGCACAATTTTTATTTAGGACTTAGTAGACACTATAAGAAGTTTTTGGCAACAACCCTATCAATACAAGCATCTGTTCAAGAGGAGTACCGATAACAAGATTTTTTAAATCATCATCATATTTGACATCAAATCTGCACCATTTTTCATAGAGCATAAATTTGGCATCATAAGAAGCCTTTAAGTTACAATCACATACTGATATGACCATCCATTCAGGAGTAGTAACAATAAGATTTTCAAGATGGTTGTATTGGTGCCCAAACTGGATGTCTGCGGGGTACCATTCTGATTTAGGGCCAACTAGACATCAAAAGAAGTCTTTCAGTGAAAACCCTATGTCAATACAACCATCTTTTCAAAGGGTGCGTCAAAAACAAGATTTTCAAAATGGCCACTGGATGGCAGAAATACTGAATATCAGATTGGAACCATTTTCATTTAGGACCAACTAAACATACATCACAAGAAGTCTTTTAATGAGAACCTCATATCAGTATGACCAACTGTGCAGGAGTAGCAAAAACAAGATTTTCAAAATGGTCATCATGGCAGCCATACTGGAGGTCAGATGGGCACCAATTTCATCTAGGGCAAACCATAACTTGGATTGAATGTGTCCGTAGAGTTTTGTGGCGATTCTTCCAGAAGTTTAATGAGTTGTGATAACAAACAACAGACCTGGATGTGAGATGATAGGCAATGAATGAAAGGCCATCATTTAAGCTCTTTGGTCTATGAACAGCAATGCTAAAAACTGCAAGAGTAGTTGCACACACAAAATTCAGTTATACACCGCATCCAGCTGCAACAGAATCAGCTCTAATAAAAGTCATGGGAGAACAAATTTTTGTTTATGTATGCATCTTCAGATAAAGACCATAACATGTACTCACTATAACAGCAGTCCATCAATAACTGTAAGGCAAACTGCAGGACAAGTGCTAATAAGCCCATATTATGCACTGCATTAAGCTACAAAACAGACAGGGCAATAACATTAAAAAAAAAGTGATTTGTTGATCTGTGCATCTTGAGCTTATGGACATAATAGTTACTAAATTTCATGCCAATACATAACAAACTGGAAGATTAGTTGTGTCAACAAGACTGTCATACACTGCTTTAATCTACAAGATAAAAAGTGCAAAACCTCAAACAAAAATTGTGGGAGGAAAGTGCAGATGGTGTCCATAATATTTACCAAGTTTAAAGGCAATCCATCAAAAACCATGACTAGTTGTACTAATGAACATTGCATTAAGCTACAAGAAAAATAAGGCAATAACTCTAACAACAAGAGACACAATTGGGACTTGTCTCACTCACATGATATATGTAAGCATGTGAAAGGATATTCATACATGTATTGAAACCAATGAGTGGAAAATAAGGGTTTGGAACACATAGTCGTCACACTGTCATTTAGTCATAAAAAAATATGATATGCATATTTCTGGATTCAAAACTAAAATAAATCTTGTTGGTCTGCCAGAGTAAGATTTCAGTTTTACTAATTTTTCACCCTCCATTTACTGACAGTGAATCATGGCTGCATGATCTAGTTTTATTCCTTTGAGAAAAGACCTTGTTAGTATTAACCTGCAATATGATGTTACACAATAATTACATATGCATTCTCTATATAATTAGTTAAATAATTTGCATTTGATATAACTTGCTGTAAACTGAAACCAATCCTGATTAGCAAATAGCAGGCAAAAGTGGCCATTACTGAATAATGTTCTCCAGTCTATGTCCAGTACGTGCAACAATATACTGGGAGAAACAGTGACTTAATCAACAACATGATTTGTAATAATAAACTTATGAATGGAATTAAATTACATCAGGTTTAAACATTAACAAAATCTGGAATTTCATTTTTTTGTAATTTATCTTTTCATAGGAAATTCTTTTTCCTGAATTTCTTTTTCATACAATGGGAAAATTATTAGGGTCTGCATCTGGAAAATTTGTGAGTCCAGATATTCGAATTAATGACAGTAACTAAATAAGGATCTTTATCTGAAGAACAGAATTTGGATTTTTTCATGACTTTTTTGGTAAAAGCTAAAAATACAAAATATAAATATAAAATAATATGTGATTAATGACATTTAATATATTACACGCATTAAAATAATGCATACACATGTAATAACATGAACAAAAATATTTCAGACATTTTAACATGATAATACTATTTTAAGGTAAATGTTAGTTTTTATTAGGCAAAGAGAGTAAGGTGTTTTGCTAAAGGTTATTGGTGTGCATTAGAGATGCACATAAAATACTTGGTTTGGTTGGGCTAAGCCCATTTTAAGGTATTTTGCTTAAAAGACACAATACAGCAAA
This sequence comes from Megalonaias nervosa, assembly GCA_016617855.1. Lineage (NCBI taxonomy): Eukaryota > Metazoa > Mollusca > Bivalvia > Unionida > Unionidae > Megalonaias > Megalonaias nervosa. Next base: position 12,230 of record JAECUM010010516.1, read on the forward strand.
AATTCATTTCCTAGATTGCATCACTTCATAATTATTCAAACTAACCTTATGGATAATGTATGTCATCTACTTAAAGGGTTACTTGTTATGTTTCAATATTATATTTTTCTTCAGCTTCAAATTACAAATAAATAAAATGAATTACTAAAGTGTATTATTTTGCTAATTTACATAACTTGTTTCACTGAAATTTAGGAAACTTTTATTTTAAAAGTATTTTTAAAAACCTATTCAAATTTTTTCCACAGGGGGGTAAGTTATAACCCAAAACCTGTGATTTTCAGATGTCTTGATGTGAACTTACTTCCCATGCTTTAATAGGCAAACAGGCCAGTACCGTGTTTTTCTGCTTTTAGTGTAATGGTGGCCATGTATGATGACGGATCAGCATCTTTTTTTTATGAATTTTAAAGGTTTCTATGCCAGGATGTTTCCTATCAAATTTGGTCAAAATTCTATTAAGCAGGTTTTGAAAAGAAATAATGAGATTTTTCTGAAACAAATTTATAACATGAGCTTTTCTATTTTTATTAACTGTGACCATATTTGAAGGCAGATTGGCATCTGTAAAAACTTGCAAGATTTTTGCCATGAGGCTTTCTGTCAAATTTAATCAAATTCTGTTAAGCAGTTTTTAAGAAGTCATTAAAAAGATTTTCTCTATTCTTAGCAACATTGGCTACATTTGATGGTGGATTCTGGCACAATTGGTTAAGATTTTAAAGCTCTTCATACCAGGATGCTCTGTGCAAAATTTAGTCAAATTTCATGGCAATCTATATAAAATGCAATAACATGATTGTATCATACACTACCACAAGGCAAAAGGGCAATAACTCTTAAAAATTGCAGGAGCGAAGTGATAATTGAAATACACATCTTTTGGTGATGATCATAATATTTTCCAAGTGTCATGGCAAGCCATGTAAAAACAGCAGCACTAGCTGCACTAATGAGAGCTGGATGGAAGAATGAACAGACACAGGATTAATACACACCCATCTGTAAAGAAGAGAGAGTATATAGGAATTAAAATGCCAATAACACATCATGAGGACAGTTAGAATTTACACTATTATGATCATATTATCTTTTTGACTGTTCTTGAGAAAATGGGTTGTGTGTTCTTGACCTAAATATGCAACATCACTGTTGTGTTTTCTATGAGTTCAAATTAAAAACTCAACTCTAGTAGTGTTGCTATTCTATGTCAAATTGAATGCAGCCTCTGTTGTACTCCTTACCTTTCTTTAGAGACCAATAATGTAATAATACCAGCCCTTTGTGGATGTTTATATTAACTAATGAGATAACATGTGTTCCATGTATGGCAATATTGCACCTGTAAATGGAATTATGTTAACGTGTGAAATAAACAAGTATTCCATGGAAGGCATTATCTCACCAGTGAATGACATGACATTAACTTGTGAAATATGCAAGTGTTCCATGGAAGGTATTATCTCATTTGTGAATGGTATTATGTTATTTTATCAAAAGAAAAAGTGTTCAGTGGAAGGCATTATCTCACCTGTGAATGGTATTATATTATTTTATCAAAAGAAAAAGTGTTTAGTGGATGGCATTATCTCATCTGTGAATGGCATTGTTAAGATGTTGGTTTGTGCTTAAACAGATGAGACAGGAATCCTGTGATATAAAACTACAAACTTCAGGTATGCAATAATATTGTACAAAAGTTACAGCAGAATACAATCACTAATGTAAGAAGATATTACCTTAACATTTTTGAAGATGTCACTTCAGGCAAGTAAGTGATACCTATACCCTACGATTTACAGGTGAGGCAAAATGGAACATATGTGACCTTAAGATAACAGTCTATGACAACCTGAAAAGGAAGTATGCAACACTTAATATCATCAAAAGAATACTACATTCAGCATAAACTTTAAAAAAATCTATACCAAATATAATTCATATACACAAAAACTTTTCAAATTAAATTGGCATGCTTTGGAATAAAAAATAATGAAGCATGAACTGTGCTTATGCCTTTGAGTCCTATCATACTGATGGGACCTTAGTGCCATATATAATGTGGTGAAATTTTTTCATCCTGGGTCTCCGTCGTTTTGGCTTAGATTTTCCACGATAGTACTGATTGATCAAAAACAGCACTACTAGAGTCAATCCTACAAATGCCAGCACTGGAAAGACAGTCAAATTATCAACTTCTTGAGCAAAATGGCTTTCTTCTTTCAGTGGACTATCCAGATCAAATTCTGCTTGTTCTTTTACATCAGGACTTGGCAGGTGCTTATTGATATCACGCTGATTATTTCCTCCAACAGGGACCTCAAAGCCATTGATAGATAAGAGTTTCTGGGGCTGATATAAATTCCTGAAAAAGGGGGGAAAATGAAGGAAAGGGTTTTGTGGAACACTGTATTGTCAGAGACTGCACTATGAGATATGCTCCCTATGTAATTAAATGACATTTAAAAAATCTCCGACAAAATCTTGAAGCTAGATTTCATGTGATTTTTAGATGTCATATTAAGAGTGATAATTCTCATAAATGATACTAGTGTCATCTTGAGATGACAGATTTCCCATGTCCTCCACTTATGTAAAGACTCCTACTGAAAGTACCCAATGGTCTAGACCTCTCAATATTATACAACTTATACTACAAACCATATGGTCCAGAAATATCAATTTTATACTACTTGTTAGTATCATATGGTCCAGAAATCTCAATTTTTATACTACAGTGGGACCCCGCTATAACACGGTAGTTGGGAGCCATAGAACCCAACTGTGTTATGAACCGAACCGTGTTATAAGCAACCATGTACAGTACCAACAAATTTGCAGGGTTAGCGGGGTGGGTGGGGGTGGTAATGAAAACAGGTGCAGAAACATGTGCTTCATTGGCATAATTACCATTTTAAATCAATGTATATTAAATGAGAAAACACCTGCAGTGATAACAGAGATTGCATATATAACATATTTCTTTATTCTGAGAACCACGCATTGGTACATACACGTGTATAATTTATATATACATATCTAATCTATAGCATGAATAGAGCATCAACACCGTGTACTCACCCGTGAATCGAATCACATACATTGAATCCACAATACAAGTATTTCCATCAAAAATATCCGCACACAGATTTAAAATATTCAATAATTTTGTCACAGATCATTATGTGACTGAATTCAATGGAAAAATAAATAGGAAATATTACATACCGAATGATGGAACAGTACGTCCGAAGGTTAAAAAAACGGAGTCTGTATAAATTTCATACTGCTAAATTTTCTCATCCGTGAATTGTAATACTTTATTATTGTTTGAAAAACTCAAGTGATTTTCAGCTGCTTTCTGCTACTGTCACATTTGCTCTTCGCAAAGTCAATCATATTTCTTAACTGAAGAATTCGAACATAGTCAATATCTTGCGTTTCCATTCATTAACACGGTCGCGTGACTGCATCAGCTTCCCAAATGCCTTCTCAGCCTCGAACACATCATTCTCAGAAAATCCATCAAATAAACTATCATCATCATCACCGCTGTTATCCTGAGTAATAGTAAATGCTGCCCCAAGTCCTTTTTCCCAGCATTTCTCAATGCACTTTGTGGTGTCTCCTGGACAGAGGTTTCATCGCAAACAATCTTTTTCACAAGTTCTCTTCTATAATTCACTTTAAAAACTGATATTATGCCCTGGTCCAGAGGCTGAATCCTGGAAGTTGTATTCTTTGGGAGGAAGCTGGCTTTTATTTTCCCATCATTACTGACCAGGCTGTTTGCAGGTGGGTGCGCGGGGCAGTTGTCCAATAATAGCAACGCCTTCGGCTCCATCTTCAGATTACTGAGGTGGGATCGAACTGCTGGTACAAATTCATTCTGAAACCATTTTTCAAACAAAGCAGCTGTCATTCATGCGTTTTTTGTAGCATCATATGAAAATGGTAGGGTCTTCATATTCAGATGATGGAAGCACCTAGGAGACTTGAATTTTCCAATACATAGTGGTTTAAGTTTGTGTCTTCCCGTTTTATTGACACAAAACAACAAAGTTAATCTCTCCTTTATTTTCTTAAACCCTTCATGTTTATGTTCATCTTTTTTCACAGCTAGGGTGGTGTCAGGCATCATTTTGTAGCACAATC
>JAECUM010010517.1:0-86268 GCA_016617855.1 Megalonaias nervosa
ATATTGTAAAGGGGGGCATGAGGTGTCGTGACGTGAGACGTGCGTGTGGTGTGTGTGCACCCTCTGTTAATTACTTGGCGATCGTTATCTAGAGGGTGACCTCCCTCGATGTTATTGCCCAGTGTGATTAGATAGATAGAATATTGACAGAGAACTAAGCAAGACTATTGAGAAGAAATAAACAAATACGAGCCCCCTTAAACAATAAAATAAAATAAATTTAATTAATTGATACATAAGCTAAAATTGCAATTACAATCCAACCGATTTACATTAATGGAATTTAATAGCACTGTTCAATTTACGGATTCGTTCATCATAGTAACCAGTGGTGAAAAGAGTACAATGTCCACGCCTGATTTGCATCACCTGGCGTCGTTCTCTCTTGACTTTGTGTATTCCACGTCTAGCGTGTATATTTGGTTCTTCCTCTTGACCCTTCTCTTCTGAACTCTCTATTTGCGGACTTCCCTCTTGGACTGTCCTCATCGGGTTTCTCCTGGAGGATATACAAAGCTGTTCCCTTAAATGACAAGATTACGACTAAAGCTGTATATGTTTCACCACCTATCCGTATATATAAAACCTCTCACTTCCGTTATTCAGAAACGTAAATAGCTATCCACACTGCATACATTCCGACATGATGCGAACTTAACGATCAACGGTCCTTACAAATATACTGTATTTGAGGTAAGGTACAATCGTTATCTATAGTTACAAATGACCATTACAATATACCAAGTCTGACCTGAATTAAACAGTTCATCGTCCCTGTTCCACGCGGCAATTGATTAGAAATAGACACGTGTTCTGTATACAAACGATGCTGCCGTATATATCAGCATACATAACTATACGTCTTCTTACATCTGGCTAGCTAGTTCTTCTCAATAAGATAAACGCTTGATAACTATTGCATAATATTCATTAAATTCTAGCTTACAGTAACCAATAACCTGCAAGATCATTTGAGCATTACAAAATTATAAATACGCAATTATCATTAACTCACGATAAACTGTATGATTCTACTGACAAAGAAAATTCATTCATATAACCATAAGAAATTCTACACATTGAACATTTGGATTACATCACAAATCAGTCAATTCTATCAATGAACTAATAACTGCAAAATTAAAGAAATAAATTGCATAACACTCTAACATATCAACAGAGTCCTGTAAAAATGAATAAACGATACATGCATGGATCATAAGCATATCAAACACATTTGCATAAAACCAATTAAAAACAGTTGAAAATTCATGGAAATTAAAATTGCGTACCTTGATGATGTTTCTTTTCCACACACACCGTGCGTCCTACCACTATAACCTGTCTTTTCCTTTCAAGACAACTATTTGGCCTCTTTACATTTTTAACGAGGGAAAACTCTATTCTCAGCTTTCCACCGAAGTCTCAAATTCGACTTCTTCCTAGAAAAAGTGGACTAAAGAATTCTGAGCCAAGTCGCTACCTAAAATTCAGATTACTTCCAAAGTGTACGCCTTAATTTTAACTGACCAATCGAAAGCAACTGCTCCTAAATTTTTCCCAAAATAATCACGTCTTCATCATATTTTGACAGCCTAGGATATGATGCATTGAGCTTTAGTTTGAAGATCAATTATTTGACACAAGGTCCTTTACAACAGATAATTCTAATGTGCTCTCTGCCAATATACCGTTACGATGACTGGGTCAATTCCAATGAAGCTTAAACGTAGACCCTTTAATGTTTCACAGATGTGACAAGGGAAATCTCAAAGTGAATTTTCTTAAAGACTTTTCTGGCTTGACTACTATAAAATTTTAAAGCACAATTTATTCAACTTTAGGATCCAGTACTTCTTCAAAATTTGACACATTATATATATATATATATATATATATATATATATATATATATATATATATATATATATATATATATATATATATATATATATATATATATATATATATATATATATATATATATATATATATCAGCTTGACAATTGATGTGACAGAGGTAACAGATGCAGATGGTGATGACAGTGATCCAGAGTATGAACCCAGTTTTAATATAACAGCGGTCCTGTAAGCAGCTATAATAGAAGTTACACAATTATTCTCTTTAATAACAGCTCTAGAGTTAATTTAGAATAATTAACGTTACTGTAATTTAGCCATCCAATTCAAATTTGTTTAATGGTGGTATAATAAACCACTTTATTTTAACACTCAACCAACCTTCTTACTTTCCGCCCTGGAACAACCCCCATTTCAAATTTGATACTGGTAATGGTTAGAAAGTAAAAATAACTTTTGGATTTGCATCATCAAAGTATATGGTTTTCAATTTTTCTGAAAGTCACCATAATTTTGTATGGGTAAAAAGTACAGTTCAATGAAAAAGAGACATTGTGCATCATAACGTTTGGTTGGTTGGTTGGTTGATTGTATTTTTACGGCGCACCAGCACTGCTAGGCTATTTAGCGACATACAAAAGGTTACAACTTTGGTCGTTTAAAAGTGGTAAAAGGTTTCGTATCAACCAGCGATATGAAACCAAACAGTTGAAAGTAAAACGAAAAGATGGTAACGTTAATAAATACATAAAGAATCCCGATCAACGGGGAATGTAAATGGTGTATGTTAATGAAGACAGATGAAAGGTAATTAAAATTAAGGGACGGTATATACATCACAAAAACTGCTCAAGGTGATAGCATAAAAACTATAGCTTGCAATAAATGTTTACTTCCTTCAAGAATTCGATAATACAAGTGACGGTGACTGTATCAAAGAGCTCCCTAATGTCAAGCACATTGTAATACTGATCGCGTGTAGGTTGGAGATCGAAACAATCCAACATAAAGTGCTTAACTTTGAATGGTTCATTGCAAGAAATGCACTCTGGTGGGTCTTCTCCTTTTAGTATGTAGGAGTGAGTTATATAAGCATGACCAATTCGAATTCTTGCAATGACTACCTCCTCCCTACGGACGGCTTTGTAGGAAAGAGTTCATTCTTCTAGGGTTGGCTTGATGGCATGAAGTTTGTTATTCACTGCCATTTCTGACGTAAACATTCTTTGATACTACGTTTAAAATCAGTATACGGTATTTTAAAATCAGATGGTTCTAGTGATAGGGCCATTTTACCAGCGCGGTCTGCTTTTTCATTACCTTTAATGCCAATATGGCTGGAAAACCAACAGTATGCTATAATGTGGCAGGTACTCAGCTTAGTATTTTTGAGGAGAATATTGGCTAATAATGGGTTTTCCAGTTTTCTATTATGTAGTGACTGACGTACTGATAGTGAGTCAGAGAAGATGATGCTGTTTCAAATACGTTTGCTTTCAATATAAGACAGAGCAAGGTCTATTGCTCTGATTTCGGCTGAAAAAAATTGATGTACCGTTTGGCAAGCGAACTTTTGTTGTTTTTCCCACTAACGAAGGCTGCAGCAGGCTTTTCCTCATCTTTGGATCGATCAGTATAAATTCTTCTGTAGTTTTCAAATTGGGTGAGGCGTGCATGATAAGAGTTGTGGAAGATGGAAGGGTTTGTCTCAGACTTTTTATTATCGTGTAATGTAGAAAGTACTTTTGGTTGTTTAAGTAGCCAGGGAGGTGTTTCGGAAATGGACGTTTTCTGAATTTTGGAAAGATCAATTTTGGTACTCTCAAGGCTGGATGATATTCTAATGCCAAAGGTAGATGTGGCTTTTGCTTTCTTTTCGTATAAGGTTTTGTATTTGGGTTGAAATACAGCCGAAAAAGCAGGGTTCAGACGGTCTGATCTTCATTTGAGAGCATACTTTGAGGAAAGCATTTCTCTACGATGTAATAAAGGTGGTTCGTTCGTTTCAACGGGAAGACTTTCACACGGGGATATCTTAAATGCTCCTAAACCGAGTTGAATTCCTTGATGATGAATTGGCTCAAGCATCCTCAAATAGAACTTCCTAGCTGAACCATAAGCAACGTAACCAGTCTAGTTTGGAGCGAATAAACGTTCTATATAAACTGAGGATGACTTTTCTATCAGCATCTCAGTCAGTATGCGCTACTACTTTAAGTAGATCTAAAGATTTCATACATTTAGCTTTAAAGAGCGTTCCACACCAGAAGCAAACACTTGGTGATGCTATTGATTTTGATGTTGAAAAGCGTCACAGATAAAATACTGCCCTGGGGCACACCCATCTCTTGATCGTGCATATCAGAGAGAAAGGAGCCCACTCGTACCTTGAATTCTCTGTCTGAGAGGAAATTTGATATGAAAGAGGACAGACGGCCTTTTAAACCCAGATCGTGCAGGTCATTTAGTATTCCGTACTTTCATGTTGTGTCATAGGCCTTTTCCAAGTCAAAGAAAACCGCTACTAAGTATTCCTTCTTGATGAAAGTATCGCGAATAAATGTTTCCAGTCTAACCAGATGATCATTGGTGCTACGACCATATCGAAAGCCACTTTGGAAAGGAGACATTAAATTGTTGGTTTCCAAATACCATACAAGCCGAGAATTGATCATTCGTTCTATTGTTTTGCATACGCAGCTAGTTAATAATATGGGTCTATAGTTGGTAGGGTCTGCGCTACCATTGCCTGGTTTGGGAATTGGTATTACTGTTGCTTCTTTCAAAATTTTGGTACATTACCAGTAATCCATAAATCATTGAAGATTACCAGAAGAACTGTTAATGATGGTTCTGGAAGGTGTTTCAAAAACTGGTAATGTATATCGTCAGGCCCAGCGGATCTATCATGGGCCTTATTCAAAGATTCCATAAGCTCTGACAATGAAAACGGTTGGTTATAACTCTCTGAGTTATTCGATGTGAATTTCAACCATGTTTTTTCTTTTTGAGCTTTTATTCTTCAGAAAGCTTCGGAATAATTAATCGATGCGGAATTTTTAGAAAAACTATCAGCAAGTACATTAGCTATTTCATGTTTGGAATTGAAATTGTTGTTATTTAGCTTCAGATGTTGGAACGAATTGCATTTTCCCTTTCCATTTATTTTGCGGATCGTGTCCCAAACTTTCTTTATAGAGGAACGAGAATTTAAACTTGAAACATATCTTTTCCATCATGCTCTTTTACTTTCTTTAATCGTGCGGCGAGCTTTGGCCCGAACAATACGGTACTGAGTTAAATTTTCGGGCGTTGGACGATTATTAAATTTTTTCAGTGCTTCTCGGCGTTGTCTAATGGCTTCTTTACATTCTTTAGTGAACCACGGTTTTGGGGTTCTTTTACAGTTCGGAGAGGACGTGGGAATGGATTCTTCTGCAATCTCAATTAAGACGGATGTAAATTGTCGAATAGGGTCATTGTCGTTTAGGACGGTATTCTTGTTAAGCCTAGCTCTACAAAGTGTTTCAAATTTGGCCCAGTCAGCCTTCTTTAAATTCCACCGTGGAACTGCATCAATTGTAACGTTGGTGTTCTTAAGAGAGATTGGAAAGTGATCACTGCTGTGAAGGTCATCAGCGACCTTCCAATTATAATCCAAAAGTAGTGAAGGAGAACAAATTGTCAAGTCGATACACGTGTATGTACCCGTTCCTGGGTGTAAGTACGTCGGAGATTTGGTGTTATATAGACACAAGTCGTGTCTAGTAATGAAATCATCAACCTTTTTCCCCTGTTGCTTATGAAGTTTGATCCCCATAAAATGTTATGGGCATTAAAATCACCGAGTAAAACAAATTGCGCTGGAAGTTGTTGAACAAGAGTGTCTAATTCATTTGGTAGTAGGTTGGTGTTTGGTGATATGTAAATAGAACAAAAAGTAATCACTCGATGTAGAGTGACACTTACAGCAATGGCTTGCAAATTTGTGTTTCAAGGGATGACGATATGAGGTTCTCTATTGTTCACAGCAATAGAAACTCCTCCTGAGGCCCTGTCAACATTCTCAAAAGTATGTGTTAAACAGGGAGTAGTTTTTAAGTGTGATGTTATCCGTATCTTTTAAAAATGTTTCCCGAAGACATAGTCGTTTAAAAGCAGAAGAATATCATTGTAATTGGCTTTAAGTCCTCGACAATTCCAGTGTATGATCGTGTTCTTCATTATACGTTTAAAGTGGAAATTTTGGAGCTAGGTTAGACTTTTCGCGGAGAGAATCTGTATGGTTATTTCTCTGGAGGAAGTACGGGGATGATTTTTTGTTAGGTCTGGAGCTACTTGAGAACATGGAGCAGTATCTTCTGCATCCATGCTCTCAATGTCCCCAAACCTGTTATAGAGTTTGATGGGGTCATCTGACCCCTTTTGCTGCCTATTTCCTTGAGATCTGTTTTTGTTTATGATTTCGGTGGTTGGGTATTATTAAAAGTTGTTCGGGTAGATGCCGTGGTTTTTTGTGCTTGGTAATGGGGGGATGTTAGAGCGAGGTGTTGACTCGGGTGGATCTGTCTGTGTCTGAGGCTCCTCCGTCGCTTTGAGATTGTTTTTAACTACAGTGGAGAAGGAGGGGCCAGGAAGGGATGATTTTGCCTGTACAAGCTTTCTGGCCTCTGGATATGGAATGTTGGCTGTGAATTTTACCTATTGTATTTCCTTCTCCTGTTTCCAGGTATCACAATCCTTGGAACTGGCGTGGTGCTCCTTTCCACAGTTGACACAATGCGGAGTGGCTCTACACTCAGATTCCTGGTGAGAATGATCTCCGCATCGGCCACATATTTGGCTTTTTGATCAGCGGTCTTCATGATGACCATATTTCTGACACTTATAACATCGAAGTGGGTTTGGAATGTATACATCAACCTTCACTTGCAAAAAGCCAACTTTGACCACTCTGGGTACTGTTGGCTTGTTGAAGGTGAGTATAATGGTGTTGGTATCCTGCAGATTGTTGTTACGTTTCATACTTATTCTACGGACTGCAGTGACACCTTCGTTTTTCATCCCTTCAATGATATCCGTGTCGCCGACTCCAACCAAGTCACGACAGCGAATCACACCTTCGGACGAATTGAATGTTGTGTGGGCGAACGAGGTCACTGGAATATCGAAGAAAGTTTTCATTTTCTTGAGGTTTTCTGTTTGACCTCGTCGCTCACACTCGACAAGTAGGCAGCCCGATTTCAACTTTTTAACACTTTTTGGTGTACCAATCAATCCAATAATTGTTTTTTCAATAACAAACGGAGAGAGTACAGTAAGCAGTTTTGAGGCATCTTTAGACTGTATCACCATGAAGCGTGGAAATGAATCCACACCACATGGTTCGTCATCTGAGTCAGATCCTGTTTTGGTGCGTTTTAGTTGATTTTTTTTGTTGGAATTTTCCATGTTGGTGTGTTTAAAAATTCAGCACCCGTGCTCCCCACCCACCAAGGAGCCCAACAAGGGGACACTTTTTAAGTGCCAGGGATACACAGATGTTATACTCAGTTGGTAAAATCACCTTCTGATTCATCCCGTGAGACATACTCAGTCGGCAAAATTACCCCCCCCCCCGATTGACACGTTGAGCCACCGCCTTCTAGGAAGTCTTCTAAGACTTGGTAAAGGGAAAGTTAAAGGGATAGAATGTAGGGGCAACGGTGGTATCAAGAGAGATACAGCGAGAAAGATAAAGAAAGTAAGCGAGTAAATAAAGACCTCCTAGGGCTCGGCGTGACCAGCCGATTTGTCGAGACCGGGCCCATCCCGACCACCCGACTACAAAAAGTAGAGGCTAAAGTAGTGTATTGCATCGGAAAGTCTCTGCTCAACTACCAGGATCCTTTCCTCCTCCGACACGGGACGAAACCCACGGCAAACAGGTTGCCTCTACTTAGTCGTCTCTTACGACATGTAGCAAGGCACGTCGGGCCAACTCTACAACCCCGAACCCGCAGGGGGATTCTGAATAATGAAAACTGACATTCATTGACGAAACAAAAGGTACTCTAAACACTGACACAAGGAAAACGTAAGCCATAACAGTTACTCAAATTTGTCCGAAACTTTATATCTTATCCATGTACGGATGTGTGCATGCATTCTTAATAATGCACGACAGGCACCTTTAAAAAAAGGACTCGAACCATACAATTCTAGTTACTGATTTATAAAACATATGTACCAAACATCTTCTTTTCGCATATTTCATGAAAGTGGACTTTGAGAGAAGAATATATTTTTAATTAAAAGTGTATCCAAATATTACAGGTCTTGTGTTAAGTTACTTGAGAAATCTCAGTAATTGCTGTTAGGTGTAGGCTCGTACAAAAGTAACAAAAGAAAAGAGTTAAGCCAACAAGCTTTGTAAATTTAACAAAATAATTTATTTCCCTAGAAAACAAGATAAAAATATGCAATTGGACTTACGGTTTGTGAATATAATCCAAAAATTAATCCTAGAATTGAAAAATATAAGTCCTATCACTGAATAGTTCTAATTGAATCCAAGTTCGAATCTCGATGAAGTTCCAATATGGAAGGTGATGACGTCCTCTATAACCAGTTTGTGTTGATGTGTCAACAGTTCCTTGTTGAGTCACCAAAAATATAATTCTGGCTTTTGAATTCCAAATAATTTAGCAAATGTCTTTGTCCAAGTATTTCGCTGAGGGAGAGTATTTTCCAAGATGAATAAATTATTTTAAATACGAAAATCAACTCAAACGGCAACAACAAGAGAAATACCTTGAGCCCAATGGTACAATTTTACGACTGACAAATTTTCACTGAGATATGAGTATTAAACCCAACTAAAACGTCATTTCAGACCCGCGTGATGGGTCACGTGGTCACTTAAAAAGTATATGTATTTGAAGTTTTAAAATCAAAGAGGGTTTTAGCTCAGAAAACCCCCACCCCTTCTAAAGTAAATATATTCTGACATTTTTTATCACCTCAGAGACCCCCTCTCCCTCAAAAAAAACCCTCCTCCAAATTTTTATCTCAGAAAATGATGAAATTTTGAAACCCAAAGAGGATGCTGTCTCAAAACACCCACCCACCCCCTCTAAAATAAATATATTGTGACATTTTTTACCACCTCAGAGACCCCGTCTCCTTCAAAAAACAGGATGCTGTCTCAAAACACCCACCCACCTCCCAAGCACATGTTAATGCAAGATATCATAACCTACAAAGCACAATAAAATATTATATAAAATGTCCTATTATGAAGAGCCAATTTGTAGCGTCGGATTTAATCTAACAAACAGATTTTTTAAAAGATTTAATTCAATCAAATCAGCCTCAAGATATAGTAACATTTTGTCAAAAAGATGTTAGAAAAATATTTTGACTTACCTGTTCACGTGTATAAATCCTCTAGCAGAAATGGCTACGAAGAAAATTCTGACTGCCTTTGATAACGTTATTCTGGAAAAATATATTGGAAATTACCTATCTTTAACCTTGATTCCATAACATTCTGGAGTGGGCGTTATTTTAAGAAAATCCATTGAAAATTGCCTATCTTTAACCTGATTTCGGCGTTATTTTAGGAAAATCCATTGCAAATTACCTATCTTTGACCTGATTTCGGCGTTATATTCTAAAAAATCCATTGGAAATTCCTTATCTTTAACCTTTCAGAATGATTATATAATCTAGTTATTATGGAAATTCCGCGTAGGCCTATGACGGCATCAGAATTCCTTTGTAATCATTTTGTGAATTTAATCTCCAGGGAAACCAAATCTGTATATAGCAATATATTATGACGCTCTGTATTGATTTTTATTCACAGCTATCTAGCAAGACTATTGCAATGGCAAAGAGACAAATATATTAGTTGTGTAAGGAATATTCAAGTGGCAAAGCTTTCTTAGTATCTATGCTCATCAAAGACTATTCACATGATCGGATATCAAACGAATAGACTGCAATTTATTTTTCATCATATATCATAGAAAACCAAAGCATTTTATCATTTACTCGTACACGATTTTGAAAACATTTTTCTATATATTTTCAGAGAAGGGGAAGTAGTATATGAATGCGGATTTGAGACACTTTTATCTGTTTCTATAAATCAAACATTTTAAGCCTTCTATCGTGAAAACATTGTTTGAGATTATTTTATTTTATACCCTACCATTACTATACTTTTTTTAATAATCTTTTTCATATCTGCTAACTCTCATTGGCAAAATATCTGTTAACATACTGTCAATAATACGAAACTCTCGTATTAAATCGTCCATATCATATTTTATACGACGCAAATAAGATCGTATCTGATCAAGTAATTTTTTATAGGTGATACTTGCTGTTTTACAACCATTTTTTTTAGTTGCAAGACGAGGCTCAATTTTGTTACACGCTGTTGCAAGAGAAACACCAACGCCGGATATTATTAACAAAAACGGATTTAATGATGCTCCACTTGAAATTATACCAGAGCTAGTCATTAGCAGTGGTAAATATGATATCACTCGAAGTATTTTGTTATAGTATTTGTAACATTTTTTCACGCACCAAAGTTTTTTATGATAATATCTGTAATATTGTATTAGTGCGTCCACATCTTGTTTTGGAATTTTATCTGAAATATGATTAAAATCAACTATACTTTTTTTCATTATATAATATTAGTTTACGTACTTAATTGAGGGGTTTCAGCTACGAATTCCAGAAATCACCAGTAACGTCTCGGGGGCATTTCCGTTGATGTCAACGTAAATGTTTCTTTGGTGTTCTTATTTAGCATTACCAGTAGAGGATTATGATATACATTCGGTGATGATGAAGTTTCCGCAGTAATTTCCATACCGTACATGGACAGCCTCTATAACCCAGTTACTTCTGCGGTATGTTCGAGAGTGTTATCGCGCGGTGTCCATGTTGATGACCCTGATGCTACTGTGTACACTATATTGTTAATTTGTCCGTGAGGAATTTTAACAAGATTAGTTTTTTTAATGATATTAGGGATTCCACTAACAATATCATTAAGTATTATGTTAATTTCAGCAAGTTTAATATCTACAACCACTGGATTACCAAAAAATTCATACACAGATTTGTTTATATTTCTACGAAAATTCAAGAACGTTTGTACGTGATTGGAAAAATCAGTTCTGAATTCGTTAATTCCATCGTTTATTAGAATATTAATATCGTCGACGTATTTTTTTGTTACAGCGTCAAAATCTAATTCTGGTGTTCTGAGATCATTAATGCCATTATTATTCATACTGAGAAATGCACGCATTATACCACCGCGCACTAACAGATTCTTGATCGTCGACGTATTTTTTTTTTTTTTTGTTGCTGCGTCTGATTCTCTGGCTGGATCTCCAAGGTATGTAATTTTATTATTGTTCATGATAATAATACCTGTAACTGTCCCACCTATTTTATCAAGTTTGTTATCATCAACATACTTCAACTGCAAATAACTTACCGCTTGAGTTTGTTTTAAGTTTGCTGGTGGATACCCGGTCTCTAAATTTATAATTGTTTTTCCTGACATATCTAAGTTACCGCTTAAAGTTCCATCAGATTTATCTAGTTTATTATTGTCGACTAATTTAAGTTGTGCATAACTAACAGCTTGTGTATTAACGACATTTATTGGTGGATAATCTGTTTCTAAATCTAGTACTCGTTGATTTGATATAAACAGGTTTCCTGTCATTGTGTCGCCGGATTCTTTCAGGTAACCTGATAAATCAACCTTACCGTCTGTTATTGTTGTACTTACAGCCGATGAATCTCCTACTAATGTTCCAAATTTTGTATAATAGCTCATTATTTATTTACCGTCTGACAATTTTTTAATATAACATAAAATTGTATAATAATAATGGCAAAATCGTCGATATTAAACTTTGATACAGAGCGGTTGGTGAAATATAAACATGAAAACGAACTTCCAGATTGTCATTATCTTATTGTTGGAAGAACTGGATCTGGGAAAACAAACTTGCTTATGAATTTACTTCTCGGAGATAATTTTAACTACGATCGCGTTTATATTTACACAATTAATCCACAAAAGGATAAGTACGAGCTACTTAACAATTATAATGACAAACTTCGAGATGATCTTGAGGCTGGTGAAGATTTTTTTATTATCAAACAGCCAGAAGAACTTATTCCAGTTAATCAATTCGATTCGTCCGAACATAAGATAGTTGTTTTTGATGACATTCCGCTAAACAATGAAGAAATGAACAAAATAAGATCATATTTTTCATTATCACGTAAAAAAAATTTAATTCTATTTATCTCGCCGAAGGTTTTTATAATGTTGACAGATTTATTAGGCGAAATACTGGTTGTTTTATATTATTTCCTGGACTTGACAATGTTGACGTTAGAAATATAGCTGATAAAATAAAAAGCGATCCACTGACAATAAAACAAGCTATTTCAGAAATCGCACCAACAAAAGAAACCCAAAGCGCAATGATAACAACAAAAAAACTTTTATCACCGAAAGGAGAACAAATTATAAAAAAATTAATATCTAAAGCAACAACACCGAAATAGCTTCGCTATCGTTGATGACAAAATTTTGTATAACCTAACAAATAAAAAAATGTTTGTAAAAAATTATCTCGATTTAGCAGAAATTTATGACGAAGACGACACGGTAACAAATTTCAATATATTGAATATCTCGATAAAAATTCTAACGAACCTAATAAGGCTGGAGTCAGAACATTTAATACTAGAGACGATGACGTATTTCTGCTTCCTCATAAAGCAATGTTAGAAGTTCGTGGCCAGATTATGACAGTAGCTGTTCCACCTGCCGCAATTGCAGCTAAAGTAGAAGTAGCTCTTATAAATGATGGTTGGTGTTTATTTAAAAGTGCTCGATATCAGCTGGCCAGTCAAACTGTTGAAGATATTTCAAGTCACTTACAAGTTGCAAGTACAATCTTAAATATTATTTCGTTTTCTGATGATTACTCCAAATCAACTGCAACTAATATGATGTGGTTTAAAGATACTGGAATTGGAAATGCGGCATCTAGAGAATTTATTCCAAGGGCAGCAGTTGCAGCTGGAGCTGATGCAGCTGGAAGTGCTGCAAACGAGAGAGATTTTCTTATTGTTTATGCTCCTGCGCTGGGTATAGACGCACCAGCTGCAGACGCTCGTGTAAACGCTACAAGAGTTTTACTTAATGCTGCTTGCAATAATCTTGGTATAACGACACCAGATCCAGCTGATGATGGAACTGCAATGTTAAATTTAGTTAACAATAATATAGTAGGTTTTAAAAGTGTACGTTACAATGAGGGTTATTCTAAGAGAAGGGCACTTGCAGCAGTATCACGTCAAATTACAATGATGCTGCCACTAAGTACACTTTTTGGCGTTTGTCGCGATTATAATAAAGTATTTCGTGGAGTTAAACATACGCTTATTTTAGATCGATCAGAACAAAATGATTGTTTATTTCGACTTGGCAGGGCTGATGTACAATTTGTCATAAACTTGCGCTGTGGATGCCACGAATAACACCGACAGTTTCAAAATCGCTCGAATTAGATGATATTCTTAAAAACCGCACAAAGATTTATTTTCAGCAACATAAAATATATCAAACAGCAGTTCCAAATACCACCGACTACACATGGCAAGTCACAACAACGTCAACTGAACAAAAACCACGACAAATATTTGTTGTATTTCAACAGCAAGCACGACGTGGTAACCAACAACAAAATAATGCGATATTTGATAATGCTGATGTTAGACGAATATATGCTAGAATAAATTCAAAGCAATATCCAGAGCGAGCGACAAAATGTAATTTTGCAGATGACGCTAATAAAAATATTACTCGACCTTACATGTACCTGCCCGACGCATTGCAAAAATATCAAGATGTTGGAGACGGATCTCAGATATCAGTAGAGGAATTTCGTACACTTTATCCGATATTTTATTTTGATGTTAGTAAACAAAATGAAAGAGATATATTTTCAACTGCTGATATTGAAATTACTTGGACATTAGGAGCAGTTCCAGCAGCTCAGTTATATGTATATGCGTTAGTGATCAGCGACAGAACTATTACGATTGATTTTATCGAAGGTAAAATGTCGGTACAAGTTTAATCTGTAACTTTAATAATAAGATGACAAAATATATCATAAACGAAATATATTTGACTGATGATCAAGTTAAAAAATTAGCAGCTGCTGTTGCAAGGAAAAGGCAAGTATCATTAAAGGTCAACGCAAACGCAGGTGTTTTAGGTACTATAACAAAATTAATGTTAACCAAAATACAAGTAAATAAATACGATCGCAAAAAACCTTTTGTTTTAAATTTAAGTGCTGCACAAATAACTGCAATGTCAAAACAAGTTGGTTTCTTCGGTCCGGCACTGTCTGTAATGGCCAGAACATTAATACCTAAAATTTTGCCAGTGTTAGGTACATTAGGATTAGCAGCAGCGTCTGGAGCAGTATCTGGCGTAACGAAAAAACCAGTTGAGGGTCATGGAATAAAGAAAATTTTGTCTAAAGATAAATATAATGCCTAGACGAAAAAAGAAAGACAACGACGAAAAAAAAGACACGACCGAGGAGAAAAGGTGGATTTATTCCAATAGCTCCATTACTAGCAGGATTGGCGGGAAGTCTATTGCCAGGTCTATTAGGACGAGGACTAATGTTGCCAGGAACAAAGAGATGAAGTCGACAGCGTTAGGTAACTTTGATATACTTCATAAACTGAAAAAAGTAAAAGATTTCCGTGGAGTTTATTCTAAAGATGAACTTGTGACGCTAGAAACGCCAGGTTCGTGTGTTATAAATATACAAGATTTTAATGACGGATCTGGCACACATTGGGTAGCTGTTTGTGATAATTATTTTGACTCGTTCGGAATTCCACCAAGTGAATCAATAAAAAGATCTATGAGTAATAAAAAAATAATAAATTATTCGTCTAATCAAATTCAACCAGTTGGAACTTCTGCTTGTGGATACTATTGCGTAATGTTCATTAAACAGATGACCGAAAATCCAGATTTTTTAAAGTTTATTTTGCAATTTGACAAACAACCTTCTCACGCTAATGATGAGATTGCAATTAATTTTATCTAAACTCACTGATATATAATGTCAACATATTGTCTTAAGTGTAAAACTAAAACAGAAAATAAAGATGAAAAAACAGAAAAAACAAAAAATAATAGAATAATGCTGAAAAGTATTTGTGCAATCTGTGGAAAAAGAAAAAGTATGTTTTTGCCAACAACAAAGTTGTCCGGAGCGGGTTATCCAGAAATTATTTTAGTAGATGATTAATAAATAAATGACATGCGAGTGCGATTGTGATAGAGATATATGTCTTGAGCAAAATAAAATTGTTACATATTGTCAGAAATGCAACAACAGAGAAATAATTGGTTTTGGTATAGATATACATCAATTTATTGGAAAAGTGCCGAAACCAAAAGGCGGTTGGACATTGCCAGGCCATAAATATACTGGACCTTATAATCCTCTTGATAAACAACTTGACGAAAACGATAATCCGCTGCCAGGACAAGAGCCTTACAATCAAGTTGATGCAATAGCGATGCGCCATGATATCAGCTACAGAGATATTGAACGTCCAGACAACGAACAAAATAAACACAGCTGCGATAAAGTAATGTTAGACGAACTTCGTGATATGAAACCTGTAAATATGCGAGAACGTGTTGACCGAAGGCTGGTTCAGGGTTTTATTGGAGCAAAATATAAATTAGGTCTCGGAAAAAAAGAATTATATGATGATCTTGCCTCAGAGCTACACAAACCTAAAAGAAAATGTTTCCGCGACGTAAAGTTGTCGCAAATGACGTTGATGATATCTGGGCGATAGATTTAGTTGATGTCTCAATTCTTGCTCACTTCAAAGTTGGCGCTGATGGCGCTCCAAAGAGATATCTGTTTAATGTTGTAGATGTTTTTAGCAAATACGCGTTTAGTATACCCGTTTCGGATAAAACAGGGACATCGATGACTGATGCATTAAAACAAATTATTGTTAACACAGAAAGAAAACCAAATAGAATCTGGACTGATCATGGAGCAGAATTTTTAATAAAAGATTTGAACAGTTTTTAGAGCAAAATAACATTAAAAAATATGTTACAGGAAATGATGGAAAAAGCGTCATCGTTGAAAGATTTAATCGCACGCTCAACGAAAAAATCCACAAATATTTAACAGCTAAAAATACGAGTAAATATATTGACAATTTACAGAAAATTGTTGACGAGTATACTAACACGAAACACAGATCCCTAAAAATATCGCCAAACGACGCGATTGCAAATCCAATATTAGCAAACAAAAATATGTACCGCAAACATAAATTTAAAGTTGGTGATAAAGTTAGAATTTCTCTGACGAAAAAAACATTTGAGAAAGGATATACTCATAACTGGAGCGAAGAAATAGTTTTGTTGATAAAGTACTTTTAACAATACCAGTTACATACTCGTTGAAAGATTTATTAGGTGAACCTATAACTGGCAGTTTTTACTAGCAAGAACTTCAGAAAACAGAACAAGATATATTTGTTATTAAAAAAAGTTATTAAAAAGCGCGGCAACAAAAGTTTAGTCAAATGGCGTGGATATAGCGATAAATTTAATAGCTGGGTACCCACTAAGTCGATATCGATTGAATAATATTATTATAAATTTCTTCGTATTTTATTAATACTGATTTACACTTTACTGGTTTACACAGAGAAATTAAATGTAATTTTCTTGCATCATCGACTGGCATTAAATAATATATTTTAATAAAAAATAAAATCGTATTTTATATTTCTTTGTTGTCCAGTTATTTTTAGGTTTTATAAGTTGCCAAAATATTTGATGCTCTGTGATAGTAAAATTAAATTTTATTATTTTTTTAGCAATATGGTACTTAACATCATATCGCCCAGTTGTTGGTCTGCTTAAATTTTTTTTTACTAACAACAACATCATCTTCTTCTTCGTCGTCATAGTTATGCAAAATATCATTTTCAGTATGACCAGCAAATTTATCATTAGAAATATTTTCTAATGTAAAATTTGAAACTGAAACAAAATCTCCCGAATACAGTTCAGCCAGTCGCTCAGTTAAGTTCATTATTATAATAATCTTTTATCTAATTAATAAATAATAAGAATGTTTGGAGAAGTAAAATATCATCAAAGAATTAATATATTAAATCACAAAGAATTAGCTGAGGCAATTCGAAATTGTTTGTTGGCAAACAGTTTTTGTTTTGTTGATGTTATTATAACATTAGGCGAATCTGACAAAATTTTATTAACAGTAGCTGAAAAAATAAAACTTGATACAAATAAAATAATAACATTACGATTTAATCGCAACGATATTATGGAATTTAGTCATAATTGCCTTACTCGAAATGATCTAGAAAATATCATTAGTTATCAGATTTAAAATTAAATCTATCAAATGTCAACATTGACGTTGTCGATTTTCTTTTACCATCAGCTACTTCTTTTATTCTAGCTGTATTAATTTTATGATATTTCCCAGCAGCTGTCATTGATTTAAATTTTATTTCTTCACAAGTTTCAAGATTTATTGAAATTATTTGTCTAGTTGGATTTTTAAAATTATTACCACCACCAATTCCTCTTCTAGTATTTTTTTGGCGTAACCAAATCTAAATTTTCCAAACGATCATCGGTTTTAATTTTGTTAATATGATCGATAACCAAATTATCTAAAATAGCGCCATTAAAAGTTTCAAACGCAAAACGATGGGCTTTATAATGAACAAAATCAGTTTTGATTCCTATAACTTTTATAAGTAAATATCCATCTCTATCCAAATTTCCAACAACTTTTTTTGTTTTTTTATGTCGAATAATTCCTGTCATTTGTCTCATATAGATCAAATACTGGATGAAGTTGAAATTCATTTTGTAATGCTAAATTTTCAATTTTATCATCAGCAACTGCGCTATTTACTCGATAAACTCGCTGTCCTACTGGAATATCGTCGCAAAACAAAGTATAAATAAAATCTTTTCTAAACATTTCAATTCTTTCTGTATCATCGCCTTTTACTGACATTAATACACCAGCTGGTGTTGGTGTGCCAACAGATTTTTTAGATTCTATATTAATAACAGAACCTAACATATTTGCTGCATATAAATTGTATTTCTGGTGTACATGATAAAATTCTTGCTCTTCTGCCGTCAATCTCAGATATCTCAAAATATCTGTCATTATACTATCAGGATTTCATATCTCTAATTAAAACAAAATCAATTAAATATAAAATATTACTATATATATAATGTTAAAATTGCGAGATACTGCTAAAAAGAACATTATCAAATCAGAAAAAATTGCTTCAGCATTTTCAGGTTATGATAATAGTTACAAACTTGATGATCAAAATATTTTAACAAATTTTAATTCCACGAGTTTATTTCATCTTTTACAACCTGTTATAGCTCAACAACTTGCGGCTCATAAAAGTATCAAACTTATAGTCCAATATCATATGATTTTATCAAAGTTACATGCAATTGAGGATGTACTTGATGCAATTTTTGAAATAAAAAGTTTTGACAGTGAAATTTCGGAACCATATTTAACAGCTAAATCGAGAAAAATATTAACTGGAACAGACATTGCCATGGTCGCCGATGAAATACATCAAGAAATAAACAAAAAATTAGAAGAATTTACTGCATCAGGGTCGGGTTGGAAATTTGAAATGATAAAAGAAGTTTTATTTCACACAGCAAAATATAACGTACTTCGCGGTAGTTTGTACGTCGATCTCCCTCAAAAAATTAAAAACAAAAAATGCTGTATAAATGTTAAAAACAATGATGACAAATGTTTTCAATGGTCAATTTTATCTGCAAAACATTCCCAGTGTGATCACCCCGACAGAATTGAAAAATATTTGCCATACAAAGACGAACTAAATTTTTTAGGAATAACTTTTTCAGTAGCAGAAAATCATATACCAAAGTTTGAAAAACAAAACAGTATCTCAGTAAATGTTTTTGGATTAGATTATCGAGAAAACGTTTACCCGAGATATATCTCAGAAAATGCTACACAAAATACAATAAATTTATTATTTTATCAGGGACATTATTGTTGATAAAAAACTTTAACGGACTAGTTCGCAAACAGTATAGCAAAAATAAAAATAAAAAATATTTCTGTCATAGATGTCTGCATGGTTTTTCTAGCGATGGAATATTGCAAGATCATCTCAAATATTGTGTCAACGTTCAAAGAATAACTATGCCTAGCGAAAAAGAAAAAATATTAAAATTTAAAAATTATGATCATAAACTAAATATTCCTTTTATTATTTACGCTGATTTCGAGTGTCTACTCCTTCCTGTGGTTGGAGCAGAAAATAATCCAAATAAATCAAGTACTAGAAAAATACAACAACATATTCCTTGCGGAGTAGCTTATAAAGTAGTTTGTTGCGCTAACGATAAATTTTCAACTCTGATAAAGTTATATAGAGGTGAAAATCCTGCCGTATGGTTATTAAAAAATTTAATAGACGAAGTTAATAAAATTTCTAACAGATTATTTAAAACAGCTCCGATGAAAATAACGTCTAAACAACAACTCGATTTCGATGAGGCAGTTAATTGTCATGTTTGTGAAATGTTGTTGGTAGACTCCAACGGAGTCCGTGATAAGGTGCGAGATCATTGTCATCTGACCGGCCAATATCGTGGAGCAGCTCATAACAGCTGTAATTTAAAATTTCATGCTTCAGATTGTATTCCCGTAGTTTTACATAACTTTCGTGGCTATGACAGTCATATCATCGTAGAAGGTTTTGGTGATGAAAATATTAAAGCTAAACTAAAATTAAATAACGTAATAAAATGTATTCCAAATAATTTTGAAAAGTATATGTCGGTGACACTCGGTAAATTGCGTTTTATTGATAGCCTGCAATTTATGGCAGCATCATTAGATGAGCTTGTAAACAGCGCTACAAGCGCCGGCAGTAGTTTCGCTAACTTAAAAAGTTGTCTTGGGACGCTCTCCTAAAAACAAGTAAGATAGAACTGGATCTCTTAACAGATGTCGATATGTTTAACTTTATTGAAAAAGGTATCAGAGGCGGAATTAGCGTTATAACAAAAAATATGCAGTAGCTAATAACAAATATCTGAAAAATTATGATAAAAATCTCCCATCTAAACCTATTATTTATCTAGATTGTGTGAATTTGTATGGATATGCGATGTCAGCGCCAATGCCCTGCGGTGGATTTCATTGGATAACTCCAGATCAATTTCTTAGAGAAACTGAAAAAGGTTTACCTAGAAAAATTAATAATAATTTTTCCGATATTTCATACTTTGTTGAAGTTCATCTAGATTATCCTAGTTCGTTACATGATCTACATAACGATTATCCGTTTTGCGCAGAGTCAATGATGATTAATTATAGTTTATTATCAACTGAACAACAAGCAACGACAACAGCAAAAAATTCGATTGTTAATAAGTTAGTTCCAAATTTGTTCAATAAAAAAAAATTACGTTATGCATTACAAAAATTTAAAACAAGCAGTAGATGCTGGACTAATTCTAAGAAAAGTCCATCGCGTGCTAAAGTTTAATCAGTTGAGGTGGATGACAAATTACATTGACTTAAATACGAAACGTCGTGCTGTGGCTAAAACCGAATTTGAGAAAATCTTTTTCAAGTTAATGAACAACTCGGTGTTCGGTAAGACGATGGAGAATATTCGAAAAAGAGTTTCAATAGAAATTGTTAATGACATAAATCGCAGAAATAAATTAGTTAACGATGATGGTTTTGTTAGTATGAAAATATTTAATGAAAATCTTGTTGTAATACAACGCCGAAAGACAAATTTAAAGTGAAATAAACCGATTTATGTGGGTGCAGCTGTACTTGATATATCAAAGTGGCTGATGTACGATTTTCACTATAATTTTACCAAAAAGCAGTGGCCAGATTCGGAGTTGCTATTTACTGATACAGATTCGCTAGTTTATAATATAAAATGTGAAGATGTCTATCAGGATATTTACAATAATATAAATCTATTTGATTTATCAGATTATCCAGCATGTAGTGGATTTCAAGATAATTCGAATAAGAAAGTTATTGGAAAAATGAAAGATGAATTTATGTTTATGCCAGTTAGGGAATTTGTCGGACTAAAGAGTAAAATGTATGCTGTCATATTAGATGACAATAAACTTACAAAAAAAGCAAAAGGTATTCCTCGAGGGTATGTGAAAAAGATGATGAATTTTGACGATTTTAAAGCAGCGCTAAACAATAGCGTCAGTTTTATCAAAACAAATGTTATCAGAACAAATCATCATAAACTTGAAACGAATACAATTATAAAACGGGGACTAAGTAATTTTGATGATAAAAGGTATTGCAGAGACGGAATTAATACACTAGCGCTTGGACATTATGCAAGTAATTTTGTCTAAACATCAGAAATAATGTTCGAAAATTTAACATTAGTCGATGGAGTTAATAGCAAAATAAAAAAGATAATGGTTAATAACCAGCAATTATCATTTGAATTTAATGATGAAATTTCAGGCATTTGTTTTAGTAAATTTGACAGAATCAAACTCTCCGTGATCAGATCAGACGATAGCAAATATTTTAATTATCTCGAAAGTTTGCGAGACGAGCTTGCACTAAAATATGACAATTTTCATGATCCGATCAGCCAACAACAGTACACAAAAATTAACATAGACTTAGACCGGTCGAAGGTTTTCGTAAAAGGTAGTAAGTATCTTCTCAGTAAGACAGCAATGAAAGAACTATTTGAATGTCGTCGAAAAGTATCCGGTAGAATTAAATTTTATTTGTATAATCATGACAATACATTGTACTTAATAGGAACTGTTGAAACGTTGTTTATTGGTCAAGAAATATAACTCTGTATACCATATCTGTTTTTAAAAGGGAGATAATACTGTTCCAGCTAAGTTTAAAATCTTTTGTAGTTATCGAACATAGCATATACTGTTTCGTATTAAATTTTTTTGGCTAATGAAATGTATAGAGTTGTAAATCTGATAGTATTTTAAGACCTAATTCTTTGGTGGCAGTTCTGTATTTACCGAAATGACTAGCAATTTCCTCTTACATAAATGTTAGTAGATAACATAGTTACTGTAGATTCTCGCTTATAAGTTGAGTCTAACTGCGCAGACCCAAATATGCTGTCGTATAATACACCAGAAGATCTTGGTCTGCGCAGTTTTGCTAGTAGTAATCAGTAAAACAAACAAGATAAACTCTGATCTGCAGGTGCATAATGCTATGGCAGATCTTTATCTTTTTATCTGCAGTTTAGCCTCGACTTGTAAGCGAGTATAGTATGTCATTTAAGTAAAAACCCATTCATAAGAATATTGATTATTTCTCGCAGAGTCTGTTTGTAATGTATATATATACAGCGTCTATGTAGTCAATCAGCCCACTCGTTGTCATTACTGATTAGTATCGTTCGCAACGGTCGATCTTTATGACAGCCAGCATTAGATTTCGTTTTTCTATACAATATAGAATCAAAAATCATGTATTTCTCGATTTATTTATAACAACGTTTTCAAAATCAGAAAATATAATGCAAAATTTCGTGTTTTCAAAATCAGAAAATGTAATGCTGTTTGGTAACTATATAATAATTTTTTTAACATATATATATATATATATAATGAAGTCCGGTGGCCGATTGCTAACGCGTTGGATTTTCATACTCAAGGTCCGTGGTTCGATTCCCGTGACCGGCACATTGCCAGCGAGGGCGATTTTAATGCCAAAATTCTCTTATTTAGTGGGGCGCCGCCAACCCTTCTACGTTTCAATAGAAAATTTGTACACTCTCCCATCATGTCAACACGTGGTGGGTGTACTTTTACACTCCCCGGGTTGATTATGGGGGAGAGTGTGCAAATTTCTGTTGAACGTAGAGAAGGCCCGTTTGTATGTGCTGTCCTTAAGATAAGTTAGTTAAGTCTACATGTACTGTCCTTAGTGTTGTGTTTGTATGTGCTCTGTCCCTGTGAATATATGTAAATATATGTAAATACGTTACTGTAAATATGTAAATACATTACTGTAAATATGCTTGCTGATTTTTTTGGGGGGGTTACATGAAATCGCAATTCCTAGACAGCCCTCTGAATTTCTAATATTTCGTTTCGCACATTAGGAATTCGCTGGGGGTGTGTCTATGATGTGCTGTCCGTAAGATAAGTTTATATATAACCTCTGAGCCTGCTAGGATGTCTTTTGGCAGCCTAGGGGTTCACATGGGGTTGTATAAAACTGTGATGTAAATATAATTGCTGTAAATATGCTTGCTGTAAATACGCTACTGTAATTAAGATTCTGTGTTTTGTGCTGTCCTTAATTAAGATATAATCATATGTATATAATCATAATCATATGTATATAATCATATGTATATAATCATAATCATATGTATATAATCATAATCATATGTATATAATCATAATCATATGTATATAATCATAACCATATGTATATAATCATATGTATATAATCATAATCATATGTATATAATCATATGTATATAATCATATGTATATAATCATAATCATATGCATATAATCATAATCATATGTATATAATCATCTTCAAACAGTCCTCTCTGGGGACTATTATTTTTATTTTAAACAAATATTTATCGCTTTAGAAATATCATTATCAACCATGTTGTCAATAAATGTCATTGTGTCATCTGACCAACCTCATCTCAAAATATAGGGGGGTGAGGGTTCTGGCCTAGAATCCCCTTTGGGTTTCAAATAATCATCATTTTCTGAGATAAAAATTTGTTGGAGGGTGGTTTTTTGAGGGAGAGGGGGTCTCTGAGGTGGTGAAAAAATGTTAGAATATATTTATTTTAAGGGGGTGGGGGTTTTCGGACCTTAAACCCTCTTTGGAATAAAACCCTCAAGCAGCAGAGAGGGTGAACCCTACATTTGGAGTTCACACACGTTTGTTCGGATTGAAAGATAGTAACTATCTTACAATCTGGTCAGGGACATATTTTGTAAGCAAAAAATATATTTCATTTCAGGCAAACATGTTCATTATCCAAGTGGTCTGTTCACCCTCTCTGCAGCTATGGCATTTATCGTTGACTCGCCGATACATAAATAAGATACAAGGAGTTTTTCTACAATTAAACAATAAAACATATTATAATGAACAACTGTGTGTGGTTGTTAAAGACTTCTACAATCTGCAATAAACCATGTCGCGGAGAATACTGCGCTCAGCATAATCGGTTAGTGAAAAAATCTCCTGGTTTGCAAATCTGTATTAAATGCGGATTGGCATCTCGTGCTGTTATATGC
Source organism: Megalonaias nervosa (assembly GCA_016617855.1). Classification (NCBI taxonomy): domain Eukaryota; kingdom Metazoa; phylum Mollusca; class Bivalvia; order Unionida; family Unionidae; genus Megalonaias; species Megalonaias nervosa. The sequence goes on from JAECUM010010517.1 coordinate 24,362, forward strand.
ACCAAATGTGGCGGTAACAGATACAGTGCATTAATGCATTATTACCAGCATAGAATTCCACGGCGGGGTTTTATCAGGGATAATCCTCCAACCGCTCGTGAATACTTACACAATTACTTTAAAGTACTTCCTGCAGTGATTGATCTTGAAGAAGATCAAAAAATAATAAATCAACGAGAACAACAAATAATACAGGAAAAAGAAGAATTCAGAATGATCGAGGAAGCAAAGCGAATAAAAGAGATCTGTAAAAGATTAAGCTGTACTCCCCAGGATTACATCGCAAGACTGAAAAAAAATGTACCATAGATCAGGATAACTGTAATGATTCTAGAATCACTGGCGATTCCTCAGATAACAAATCATCAGACAACCTTGTATCATAGAATGCAGATTCACCACATTTTCTATAATAAATAATAATGAATGTGGTAAATCTGCATCATTGCTAACAAACCCAAGATGATGAAATCATCTGATGATAAAATCATCTAAGATTGACCTATATCATAGAATGCAGATTCACCACATTTTTTATAATAAATAATAATGAACGTGGTAAATTTGCATTATGTTAACAAAGCCAAGATGATGAAATCATCTGATGATAAAATCATCTCAGATTAACAAAAACAACCTTGTATCATAATCTGTGAATTCACCACATTCTCTATAATAATAATGAAATGTGGTAAATTCACACATGATAACAAACCATCAGATTAATAATATCATGACTGTGTTGAGAGACAGAGTCTCTAAGAATGCACCACCTCAACAGGGGTTTCTTCATGAACATCCTTAGAGACAGAGTCAGAAACTTCGTTAGAGACAACGTCTCAACAAGTACTGATTTACATATTCAAGTGCTGTTGGTGGAGCATCTTTGTGAGACATATATTTCGGTTTTCTTTTATTATAATAAATCAACATCACTCTGTATCTATTACCACCACACGCTGTGCAGATTTGAATCTCTCCTCGCACTCCATTACCGCAGCGCAAACACGGTCTATTTCCTCTTGATCCTGTTCTTAGCATATGGTTGTGATGGGCGCAGTATTCTTCTCGACATGATTTTCCACATGTCCGAGTTGATCCTTGAACTATCCAAGAACAATTATTAGGTCCTGTCTGAAATGGCATTATTATATAATAATAGTATAATTATTATTTTTTAATTAAAAATATGTTCTGTATATAATAATATAAAAATGACAGAAAAAATACAATCCACCTTACTATATAATAATAATATAATTCCAAACGAAAATAATTCGTCTCTAGAAACGAAGTTTCTTGAAAATGTTATGTTTTATACTACAAAATATGATGCCATCGAGAGTTTTAACGTGTATTATGAATCATCAGATGGTTTATCATCTAATGATGATATCTACACGCAGGGAATAATTATTCAGCATTTTAATAGATTCCACGTGTTCTCAGACGATGATGAATTTGACAGATTCGCTGGGAATTTCATTAATGAGTCTTCGGTGACTGAAATAATTCCCAAATTCAGGCTTAGATATCCAGTGTTTGACCTCGACACCAAGTACATACGCGAAGTAATTACGTATAGAAATAGCGATCGCATAGACATACAACCAACAGACGTACAAATCAACACTGATGATATTATCGATTATTTCTCCAAACTGTGTGAATGCGATCGTGAAAAGGTATTCTTGTTTGAAACTAACAGCGGCTATCATGTTCTCTGTAAATCAACACCAGTAACATTCGATCAACAACGATATTTAACGAATCATGCTGCTGATAAGAAGAATCCTTACTGGAAGGTTGATCGACAAGCTGGTCTTCATAGTATCAAATTGAATAACACACGGTCCCACAAACCAGGTGTGCAGACGCTATGTAAAAAACTAATTTCACATAATGATCATCTTCAGAGTCTCTCTGCAAGTGAATTACTCGTCTGCCCGACTTGTATTCAACCTCATCGCGTTGAGATTAAAACCCCCACAAACGATACAGCTAATAATATAATCATTTGCGATGAAATTCCACCAGCAGACATCGTTAGTATATCTACAATACTTACTGGCAGACCTGATCAGCTTATCAGCGTCGTTAATGTAACCGGAAATAGATTTACTATATCAAGAGAACCTGGACATAAATGTAACATCTGTGAACGCAGACACGGATATGACGAGACACGCGGTTATATTGAAGAGAAATGCGATAACTGTCTCGTGTATATCAATGATGATTATTATTCAATCTGCTGTCCTAGATCAACTGGAAAACAATTACAACTACCAATCACTAGTGTTGAACCATCCAATGATCAATCGTTAGATGATAAATCATCCATAGATGATGGAATCATCTCTGCTGAAACAACCAAACAAAACAAAAAATATCAAAAATATCTTATTAACGCGCGACGTAGATTTCGTTATCCTGGACATGTAACGACTAGAAACGCCGATTACACATACACGGCATTACCAACCCACGAATCAGGACCAGGTTGTAAAGTAATACCTGACTCTGACTACATCGACGGTTCTGCATGCGGAATGGGAAAATCTGAATCAGCTTGGAAATCATTAAGAGATGATCAATCCGTGCTTGCTATGTCATACAGAAAGACACTTACCGAAAAAATCAAATCCGATTATAATATTGAATCCTACATGGACATCGATGGCTGTATTACATTTAATCCTGGAGTTCCTCGTCGAGTTGTTGTGCAATGGGAATCTCTACATAGAATCCGTGGAGTTCCAGATGTGATTATTGTTGATGAATGGCATGGAATTCGTAGACAACAATTCCGCTCAGTTAAACATAGCAAAGAGCGATGGAATAAATTTTTAGGATTAATAACGATATGTAAGCGATTAATCGTTCTCGATGCAGATGCTAACGATGACAATCTAATATTATTCCGTGATAAACTAGGACGATCATCTATGAAATTTATCATTAATGATTATAAACCCGATCACGATAAGAAATTTCACATCGAACATTTTCACAAGAATAATCTAAACTCGCTTCTAGAACAATTAAAATTAAATGATTCCATCATTAATGATCGTAAATCATCAGATGATCGTAAATCATCTAATGACAAAATCGCCATATTCACTCATAACAAACAACGGACCGATTACTCTGTTGAGAGTTTAGCTAAGCTCATTCAACATCTAGGATATCGTGTGAGATATTATCACGCTGATACAGATCCTGCCCAGAAGAAGTCTGACTTTCGTGATATCAATCACGCATTCGATGACATCGACGTTGTTATCAGCAACCATACTCTTGAAGCCGGAGTTAGCATCGTTGATGATCGATTCAAATCCATGTACGTATTCTCAGAAGAATTAGGATCTGTTGAAGCGACCAAGCAGGCGATTCATAGATTTCGCTGTGTCAATGAAATTCATTACTCATCAACGAGAAAACGACGCGCTTGTAAACTACCGGTATATCGTGAAGGTATCGAAAAGGTTATCGTGGATCGTGAAAGACTGATCGATAACGACACAAAATTATATAGAATTCCAAACGCTGAAGTTCTACAAACTGGGTTTGGACACGCGTATATTAGTGACATTATCGACGAGAATAATTCCATTATGTACTTCACACCACGATTGATTAATGCGATGAAAAATACTGGCTATATAATAATAGAACCACCTGTAGATGATTACGAAACATGGTTGAGAAAAAACAATACTGATTCCATCATTAATGATTCTGATAATAAAATCGATTATGATAATGATCCTAATGTCGATGAATATCTAAAGACATAGATAGGTAATCGAATAAAACAATCCGAGATGATTAAATCATCTGATGATGATGACGATCCCATCATTAATGAAATCATCTATGGAGACTGTCCTCGGTATTACAAATACGATCCACAGACGAATCTAGAACCATATCAGGCTAAGAAATTATTCCTTAATTACATGTTCCAATGCAATGTTGGTTTATTACCAGCTGAGCAAATAGAATACTTGTATAAAAACTCAACACAGCTAAAGCGGGCTCAGCGAATTATCGTTGATAAATTTAATGATGGTAGTGCAACTGCAAAAGAAGTATTTCGATCAGATAAAATTAGTCCTAGAGAGAAACTAACAATAATAAGAAAGTTTATACACTCGTTGAATTTACCTGATATTGTATCTGATGATGTAATGATAACAACGATACCGATATCAGGACCAGATCTCCGCATACGCATCAAGAACATGATTGATAATCCAGAACTCGCACGTGATTATAATAATCTAGTTAGTAATTGGTCAAGCATCTTTCTTGAAACGAGAATCTGGTCTAATAAATTAACTACCAGAAACATCATTGAAAAGATCAAAGCCATCTATAGAGGTTTTGGAGCATCATTAACTGCAGACAACAAAAATACAACAAGATCAGACTATACACTTACTTACCCCATGTGGCCTAAATCAGACTTTCACGATAATACTCGCTGGAAAGATTTTATCGATCCACGTAAAGAATTCCCTGGCGGTAACGATATCATCGCAGTAGATCAACACACCACTATGTTGAAGTTTCACGTGTGGAGCGTTAATGAATGGTTTAATGATTAACAAACCATCAGATTGACCTAATATTATTAGTGTGAATTCACCACATTTTCTATAATAATATTAATGAATGTGGTAAATTCACACATGATAACTAAGCCTCAGATTGACCTATATCATTGAATGAAAATTATCATAATAAAACATAAAATAATTCTTAATAATAATAATCATGAAAGGCAAGATTATATTAATTCCAGAAACCGATCAGTGTGATCTTGCGATGAGGATATCAAACGATAATGAAAGATCAATAACCATAAAAAATGGTGTTAAAAATATTTATACTAGAGAGTATGTGTGTAAAGGTTTTTCGAGAAGATCAGTGAGTGATATAACAACAACAACTCGCAAAAATAAAATACAGGATCGTTTGCGAAGAAAATTAACTAACAGAACAATACCGTTCATCTAAAATTATAATATTATTATTATTATAATGAACAACATGGTTAATGATGCACTTGTTTATCGTGTTCTATATAGCGATACTGTTTATTTCTATGATAAAATGATTCGCGATGAACATGGCAACGAGTATTATATGCCACCGCGAGACACTGAATTAACTTTCAGATTTATCGATAATGAGATAGTTCCGTTTGTCGGTAAAGAATCTAACATATCACCGCGGTTAGTTATTAAGATTATGGACTTGTTCGCATGTGACTTTTTGCGGAGATTTAACATACTACGTATGCCAGAATCTGATATAATTAAATGTCTTGGCCGCCCTCTTAACGATAAAGAAATTCTAGCCAAGAAAATCGTCGATGATATGTTTAATGATCATATCAAAGATATCTTTAGAGACGGAGTCTCTCACGGAAAGATTCCCAGAAACGCTAGCGTTTCCACAATCACTAATGATTCTAATAATCTAATGAATAACAATTTGGGTAGACCGGCGAATTACCGAAAGAATAAGAGACGTCGTCAAAAAAGACAGCAGAAATAATACAGTATTGTGAATCAACATCATGCTAGCAAACCGTGTAGAGGTTAACAATAATCGTTCAACTAGAATTATATTTTTGTTATTATTATAATGAATAATATGAAAGCTTTATTTATTGTATGTTTTGATAGGGGTTATTTCCGCGATAAAATGATTCTCGATGAACACGGTAATGAGTATTTCATACCACCGCGAGACGCCATATTAACTTTCAGCGTGATCAATAATAAGGTTGTTCCCTACATCGGTTAAGAGTCTAACATATCGCCGTGGTTAGTTGTTGAGCTAATAAAATTATTTTTTCGTGAGCTTAACAGAAGGCTTATCATACTACGTATGCCAGAATCTGATATAATTAAATGTCTCGGCCGTCCTCTTAACGATAAGGAAATTCAAGCCAAGAAAACAACCGATGATGTATTTGATGAGATGGTCAATGACGTCTCTCATGGAAAAATTCCCACAAATAAACTATCTGATCTGATTAAATTCTATTGACATGGTCGGCGCATTCTATACAGATATAACAATAATGATAACGAAGCCAAGATGATGAAATCATTTCAGATTAACAATATCAACACTGTATCATAGAATGGAGATTCACCACATTTCATTAATAATTATAAAAGAATGTGGTGAATCTCCATCACGATATCTCACTAGTATTAATCATCCTGCTCGATGTGATTTCATGTTGTCAAATTTGAAAGGTTTTATCGGTTACTAATGAATCACTGTGATATTTACTGCGATGATTATTTAACACCACACAGACACTGCGTTAACTGCGGCAATAGCTTTATCAAGCACGGGGAAAGTCAACGATGTCAAGATTACCGATCATGGACTAGAGTAATTATTAAATATCTATACTGGTTGATGGACATTATACTTCAATGATATTATCGCTGCATGTGATATTTAGCTGCGGCCATAGTTAATCGATAATTCGTTCTAGTTAGATCAGAGACTTTATCTTTATCTATCTGCTGCTCATATTTCAAGTTTGTTATTAATTTTAATTGCTCATCGACTTTATTTTTATAATCAACAACAATTTTATTATAATTAATTATTTTATTTTTCTGATCATCGATTAGATACTCTAGATGATTTATCTTATTCTTCTGCTCATCGATAACATCCTCAAGGTTATCTATTTGTTTTTTCTGCTCGTCGATTACATCCTCGAAGTTATCTATTTTGTTTTTCTGCTCATTGATGACATCCTCGAGGTTTTTCTTTTCTTCATCATAATGTTCTGTTTTATTAACTGAGGTTTCATTAACAACACGAACATCGTTAAATCGTTTCCAGATATCATAGACTCTTGCAGTGCCTATTCTGTATTGTTTAGCAATCTGATGTGCTGATAGCCTGTTTCTTAGACCTAATATGTTTTGCTCATCAATGACATCAATAACAGCTGTCCTTGGCATTATATTAATAAAAAACAAAACAAAAATAATTAATTAATTATCGTTAAAGTAAAATATCTCAGCTTTTTTTATATCTCTAGAATTACCATTAGTAATGGCGTCAGGATAATGTGACTGGGTGATCTGCGGAATGATGCCCCAGTGCTAGATGTCACTATAAACTGGCACACAGCATACATCGTAGCGATGTGAATAAAATTGTTAAAGCTACGTTTAAAATCCAAACACCCATACCCACCCACCCCACCCCCACACAGAGTCACATAACCGGCAAGATTAAGTTTTAATTAACGCTCTAGTCATAATAAATAAATATTAGATTTCACTTTACATATACACGTTTAATGTGATCAGATCCTTTATATACCATACCAAGTCGAATCCACTGTTTGTACGTTTCAACACGGTGCTAATAATTGCTTGCTTCACATTTTAATCACCACGCTTAAACTTGATGACATGACCTAGAATCTTCGATATTTATTTTATTCCAGCGTGTGTTTGTTTGGCGGAGGGTGGAGGTATTAAACGTGAATTATCGAACTCAAAAGTTTCTTTTCATTGTGGGTTTTAGATGAGTAGTATAAAAGGTGCTTTCTAGACCTGGGGCATGCAATTTCTTGTAAATCTACGGGGGTTGTGGTAAACTACAAATATGTCATATACTTTAACACAAGAATATCATAATCATAATTACTTAATGGATCTACTACAACTCGGGCATACAAAGATTTTAATTAAATTTATAAATCTATATTAAATATGTTGCCCTTGCATAACATTTCCTTATCCATTTTGTATTTTGACTTTGATAGCATACTACCACACTGGTGAACAGGGCCGGATCAGGTCAAGTGTTCTTTTTTTCCTTTTTTTCCCGGGGGGGGGGGGCAGAATTTCAAATAGGGCCCGACAGTAGTTACATGTGCCACTTAGTGGCATTTTGATCGCATTTAGAGACTTTTACCCTAAAATATATAGAGGGCAAAACGGGAAATTAACATGGGTGACTTCACGGCATTGGGGAAAAATGGCAGCAGTGTTACAAGTGGCTGACCTGTGTATGGGGAAGGGATATAGTAACAGTGTTCGATTTGACTTCAATACGCGCTACTTTAGATAACTATGGGAAATTCTGTGTTAAAATTTTCTATAGGCTTAACATGCCGGAGTCTCTATAGGGTCAAAAGTGTTTATAGCCCGGTCAAAAGCGACACTAATGGTCAAGAGAGACACTTGGGGCAAACGAGAAATTAATATGGGCAGACACTCGATGGTCAAACGAAAAATCCTAAGTTAAATTTCTCCATAGGGTTAACATGTCTGAGATTATATTGGGTTTACAGCCTCAAAAGGGTTATGAGGTCAACATATACAAACAAACACACTTACACAACATAAAGACAAAAACGTTTTGACAAAATGATGAGTCTCTTTTCAAGAAAGCGGAGTAATCCTGAAAAGGGCCATTTGGGTTTGTTAACAACTGTGAGTTGACATACATGACATGTCACTGGTCTTATTCTTTTCCTCAAACTTCGTGTTACAAATGGACCGTACAGCAAGACTCTCTTCAGACAGTCTTGCCTCTCTACATAAATGTTTCTTTTCCAAGTAGTTGTGTCAGTCATCTTGGTGATGACCTATGACGATTTTACATACATTGGGTAGTCCGGGTTGAACAGAAACTTTGTCGTTAGGGTTATGTTGACACTCATATCCCCGTCCCAGCAAGTCTTGCTGGTTAGGACTTAGCAGTTCCACCCTGTGTTCAAAATTGTTTTCTTTCATTATCGTGTGATACTTTGTCCTCCCTTAAGTGGTTTAATTGTGTATATAAGACTAATAAACTTATACTATAGACTTTAGTCAGGGTTGCTCTTTACTCTGTTCTGTCAAATATAGTATAGTTACATTTCCCAAAAGCTTAGCCTGAAATTATACTCTCTTGCCTCTGTTCGGGAAAATAGTGGGCCTGGTTTCCGTATTTCACCCTCAGCCTAGAACTTAGGATAGTATTCCCTTCTCTTTTAACACTAAATCTGAGAGCCAGTATCCTCTCCCATATCCCTGGTTTGTGATTAAAAGTTAAAGTGATTTTTGCCATAGTCATGATTTCGTCCTTGTGTTGTGTCTAGCTGTGTGCTTTTGTGGTGTTGCGACCATGTGTTTGTAGGGACTTGCAATATCTAGATCGTAGCAATATGAACTTCAAAAGAGGAAATTTTGAAATTATATCATATAAACCAAACGATTTATAAATATAAAAATAAATAAAGTGTATAAGTGCGTGTGTATGTGTTTTTGCGTGCATGTCTGAACTTTTTTATTATAGCTACAGCTGTAAGCCTTAGCGTACGTAAGGTTTGTCAAAGTAGTTCTCATCTGAGTAAAACTGAAATGTAGTTCCAAAGGGATTGAAATTTGGCAGCACGCGGATGTGATGGAAAACATCCCTGCTTAGGTTGTAGCTATTGTAACCACTATATTTAGACGTCACGCCAAGGAATTTAACCTTCACGTAAAGGCCTCCCCCCCCCCCCAGCTGAGGGGACGATAACTGAATATACATTTAAACAACTGGAATATCATTAATGTATATGTTCCCACAAGTAAGAGTATTAACAAAACAAATTTTATAACCTTTTCAACAGCCCATTTACAAAAACACGTACTAGAGAAATGTCTAGTGGGTGGGGATTTTAACTTGATTGAGACTGTTCTAGATAGATATCAGGGAATGTCCCGCTGAGATATCACGTCAAACCAGTATGCAAAACAGTTACACATACTAAAAATCTCATCGATGCTTATAGGTATATTAATAAAGATAATATAGAATGTACACACGTATGCTCAAACTAAGGGGAGCAGATTAGACAAGTTTTATATCTCAGGAACATGTAAAACAAATATAAAAAAATTGTTCAATATTGTTAGAAAAACCTCCAGCCCATAACCCAGTAATAATAGATGAAAAATCTGACCAAGTGGAGTCAGGGAGTGTAGAAATTAAACAATACTCACTTAGTCGATAATGACTATGTGAGCGCTGTTCAATACTATCTTAATGATTTTACTGAGCAAGAACAAACTGACGTAATTGAAGCATGGGAAAGATTAAAAAAGCAATTAACTAGAATCTCGAAACATCATAATATCACGGAGAAATTACACAATGGATTTATAATACAACAAATGCAAAAACAAGGGGGAATAAGAACAGACAATGATAAGAAACTTGAAGAAGAATATTTACAAATAGAAAAAAGAAACATCACCCATGGTATTAAAGCAAAAGAGGGGAAATTCGATGATATTTATACGAAAAGGAGGGGAATATACATACGAATTGAACTAAAACGGGGAAAGGATAAGACAATTGATAAAGTAAACATAAGCAATAGAGTAGTAACTAATAAAAAAGAGATACTTAGTGGAATTCAGGAACATTATAAAAACCTATATGCTTCGCAAAAAATAGAACCTGATACTATTGATCAGTAAGTCAATAGAACTAATCTAAATACAATTTCGAGTCAAGCTCGTGATTTGTGTAACGGATTCATCACTGCGGATGAAATCCGGAACGCAATAAAAAGTCTGAAAAAAGGTAAATCGCCAGATTCTGATGGCATCACAACATATTTCTATATTAAATTTCAGGAACAACTAGTGTTCGTGTTGGAACTACTTTTTAATAACATACATTTAAAGGGCGAGATGTCCAAATCAGTGAGAAAAGGGATTATCACCCTCATTTACAGGGGTAAGAAAGAAAGAGAGGACATCAGGAACTGGCGTCCAATTACATTACTCAACACAGATTATACAATTTTAAGCAAAGTTATTACTAATAGGATTAAAACATGCATTGAAACTATTGTAGATCCAAACAAGAGTTGTGGTGGAAAGGGCAGCAACATTTTAAATAATTCTCTTTCTAGTGGGGCCATGCTTCTCTTCGATCAGGAGAAGGCCTTTGACCGGATTGAGAATGGCTTCATCCAAAAAGTGCTTTACAATTGTTGTTTTGGTGAAAACTGTTTGGGTTGGATCCGGGCCATGAATAACGTTATCTCGTCCAGTTACCGGTAATGGGGCGCTGACGGGGTACATTCCAACAGAAAGACCCGTGAGACAGGAATGTCCCATGTCAATGCTCCTATATGTTATAGCGATTGAAGCTTTAAATAAAAATATCAAAAATAATGATAACATTCAGGAGATTAAAATTCCCAACATGGAGAAGGAATTTAAAACACTTCTCCATGCTGATGATTGTTTCAATTTTATTCGAAATCTTTCTTCATTTCAACATTTACTAAAAGAATTTTACAATTTTGGTAGAGCCTCAGGCTGTACCATAAGCCATGATAAAACATAGATTATTTTAATTGGAGACTGGAGGGAGAACCATCCTGGCTTCCCCCCTCCCCCCCACACTTGATTAAATAATATGTTAAGGCACTAAGAGTCTTTTATGGAAAAGACTCCATAGACCTTAACTACAAGTATCTTCTACACAAGGTCGAAGAACAAATAGAAGTTTGGTCATACGTTCCACTCAACATGATAGAACGTATACAAGTCGCTTAGACTTACATTTTTAGTCAAATAAATTACGTCACTCAGGCAGTTCACTTTTCTGAGTCAATGTTAACTTCTCTGGAAGATAAAATAATAAGTTTAATTTGGAATAAGAGAATACTTTATCTACCAAAGAAATTAATTTACAAATTGAAAAGTGAGGGTGGACGTAGTATTCCACACCTACTCAATAAGCAAGCATCTTATATAATTAATAGAATAAGAGGTTTATATAATAAAATCCAATACCCATGGCAATATATATATATATATATATATATATATATATATATATATATATATATATATATATATATATATATATATATATATATGTGGATATTTATGTAAGCAATACGATTTTATATACAAAAACAATTAGCTTGTCATATGTTTAGAGACACCACTTAAATGTAAACGAGCGAGGGACATTATCTATAGAGATTTAAAGAAACTTTTGGAAAAGGAAAAATATTTTAAAATTTATCTCAAACGGAATGAAAATATGAATAAAAATAATAAAATTCCCGTTATAATAAAAGAAAAATCCTTCTCTAAACTGGAAAGGCATTTGGAGGAGATGGGAGGGCATTCAATCTCCCTCCAAACAAACCATGATGTTTTTTTACGTGCACTATGTCTGAATGACCGGGAAGGTGTCTTTTAATAGACACATAATCCGTCTGATACCCCCGTGTCATCTGTGTGGGCAGAGCACCGACTCAAAGAAACATCTGGTCTTGCACTGCTCCAAGACAGCGTCTGCAAGGACAAAATCTCTAAAATTTTATCAAAAATATGAAAGTGTAGAAATAAATCAATTTCTTTATACAAATAAAATTCAAGATATTGAAATATATAATGACTTAGTTAAGTATATTACATAAATCATAAAATCTAAAAAATACAGGACTTATTTGAAAACCTGGCATAGAGGTCCACATAGTGAAACGGTTGCCTCCCCTGGGGAAATAAGGGCTAAGAAAGGGGACTCCTAAAATGGGGCGGGGGGGGGGTAGCAAGACGGGTGGGGGATGGGACTTGGTACGCCACCCGCCTAGGAGTTGGCTCCAGCCAGTATGCGAACTGACCCTCCAAAGCACCTTCTCATCTCCCCTTAGTCACTCCCCCTCCTTTTTTCCCCTACTGGAGAGGCAGCCCATCAAATTTAAAAAAGATACGACACTACTAATGTATTAACATACTATCTCGTAGAAATACTTAATTTTAACATTGATAGGTACAAAACTGAAAGTACACTGGGACAGGGCATTGACCGAACCGATTAAGGAGCGCGTGACGGTGTGATTCCAATGCTACGTGGCTCACGCGAGGTAGTACGGGTCAAATCTGATCTCTCCACTACACTAGAATAGGGTGGTACAATAAATCCTGATAAATCTGTGTAAAATATGATTCAGGATTCTTGGACTTTCTCAACATACTATGACACAAATAATTGGGAATATACACAAACATATAAAATCCATAAAACGTTTGGCATTAGGGAGTCCTCTCTGTGATGAAAACTGACAGGGACCGCAATAATAACGGAAGAAATTGACGGGAGGTCTGGGGCTAGGATTTCTCATTTCCTGCATAGATTGCCTTTAACGAGGGGCGTTCCCCATGTGGTCTTTTATAAAATCGGGGCTATCGCTCCGGTTGCATCGGATGCGACCCCGGCCGAGTCATACCAAAAACTTATAAAAATGGTACTTACAGCTGCCTCGCTAGGCGCTCAGCATTAAGATGCTAGTGTTAGGACTGGTCAGCCTGGTGCCAGGCTAATGTTACTGGGTGGGGCATGATGCTACATGTCTGCGGCATGATGCCTCAGCGCTAAACATCACTAGAAACTCCCACACTGCAGACGTCGTAGCGATGTGCCCAAAAAATGGTTAAAGCTCCATATCACACACACACACACACACACACACACACACACACACACACACATTATCAAATTGGGAAACATGATATCGGACTTTCCCCTTCTGGGGAGATTGTACGCCAATGGATGGATTTGTGCAATCAGATTTACAGATGGGGGTATCTGTGGCTTGTATTGGATTAATGCTTCTCAGGACTAGGCCACGATATAGGAGCCCACGTCAGTACAGTCGCGTTGCTGGACGAGTGAATCACCGGTTTATCTCAAGAGTTAAACAGCCTTCCTTTTGTCAAATTTTGCTCCCATGAGGGATTTCATCGATTATACTTGGGTCGTGACGGAGTCCATCTTAATTACCAAGGAAATAGGTGGCTGTACACATGGATTTTATCAGCTGTTGGATACAGTCTTGATCTGTATACATGTATACATCAGCTGTTGGATACAGTCTTGATCTGTATACATGTATACATCAGCTGTTGGATACAGTCTTGATGTGTTTGAGGTGTCACCTTAAGAGTTTTGGGGTCTTGAAGTTAAAGAAGTAGGAAGAATAACAGTTTTGTACTTTGTGCTTTTTTTATTGTACGCGCTTGAAAATAAAGTGAGATTGAATATCAAAGAGAAGTCCCGAAAAGGATTGTTTTTTTTTAAGATTGGCATTTAATTAGTATTTGAAAGGATGAGTATTTAAAAGGGGTTCCTTATTATAGCTAGTGCTGTATTTTGGATAATTTGTGTGATGTAATTGATAGAAAATGGTCCTCACGCGGACGTGAAGGAAAACAAGTCTTGTTTAGGGAAAATCTGGACATGTTATAAACTGGATTCATAATAAAATATTAGGTGTGCATCTACGGAATGCCGTGTGTGTGGCTCCTTGTTCACATCTTGTCTTGAGAACAGGTGAAACCACGAGACAAGGCGCTTGTATTTATAGCCTAAGATGAGATCGAAACGGTTGAAATGTTTCACCAAATGACAGTGCCAAAACAGTCACAGCCATGCTTCCAGTAGGGAATGCTTTTAGTTGGGATTTAGTCGATTTTCTTTCCTCTTTGCAGGAATATGTACCGGCAACAGTACCTTCACTGCCTTCTCATTTCTTACCTTGGGGTAGAGGATTTTATACAGAGGTAGAAAAATTAGAGAAATATTTACAACAGCAAAGAGATGCAGAACAAGATTTTGTTATTCAACAACAGTAGCAAGAAGAGGAAAGAAGAAAAGGAGAGGAAGAAGAGAAGAGAAATTGCAAAGGAAAACAGAATAGCAGTGAAAGTCAAACGTTGTCTTCGTTACTAGACATTCTGGCAGAGTTAAAGTATCTGAGAAATATGTATCAGAATTCTTTAACTCGACCCCAAAAGAAAGAGACCTTCCCGTGCCAAGCATTCTAACGCATTCATCACTACCTACCTCTACGCTCACTACCCCTGCGATACCAGCAGCAACATCATCCACAGATGCAGGAGAAGATTTACGACTTGGGGGAGTGGTAAGGGTATAAGGTTGTTAAAACTCATTATGTCAGTCCAATGGTCTGTCAAAAGAACAAACACCAACAGTTATTTTCAGATCCACTCACCCCTCTGGAAAAGAGATATTACTCAAAGATTGTCAAATCAAGCAAAATTTGCATCTGATTTCCCCATTATTGAATGGTGTGTGAGTGCTTGTGTGGTGAAACATAGTCTATAAAAATCAAGACCAAGAGACACTTACGTATTCTTTCTGGTATATTCTTCTTTTCTTGAAATCACAATGAACATTTCGCAACTCAGCACTAAAGTCCCATTTTGCTTCTTACACTCTCTATCTCTCCGTTTTAATTTCTTCACATGCCTGAGTTGCTCCTCTATTTCTTCTCGTGGTCTGGATTTCTTGTATTTCTTGACGGGAATGATTTCACTTCATTTTCGGAAGACCTCTTCTCCTCCTCCTCTTGTTTCTTGGGTGGTAATCTCTTTTCTTAGGAAACTCTAAAGACCATTGACTTTTTCTCCTGACAATAATAACAGGTATCTTGACCTTTTTTCTCTTTCCTTTGGTCTTGCTTTGACGTTTTGGACATGTTGTGGCCTAATGTCCTTTCTCCTGACAGATATAGCAAGTATCTTGACTTTTTCCTCGAGAGGAAAAGTAGTCCGCACCTTCTCCGAAGCAAACTTTCGTAAGGACTCTCTAAATGTTCTGATTGCAACAGCAGTTTGTTGTGCCAACTCTTTGACCAAAATGGTTAGCCGTGTTCACCCTTTCCATCCACTTGATCGTCTGAGAACATACACATATATATATATATATATATATATATATATATATATATATATATATATATATATATATATATATATATATATATATGGAGAGAGAGAGAGAGAGAGACAGAGACAGAGAGACAGAGACAGAGAGAGAGATGCTGCGCGTAAAATCCAGTTAAATGAAATTTTGCAATCTAAATGAAACGGTTCCAGTGAGAACTAGAAGAAAGTAAAAGGCAACAGCGTACCGTATGGGTTCAAACATGTGCTGACGTGTTCGAAGACGACATGAGTGATCTTGAATTAATGCCTTCCACTTCTGCCACAGAACCAAGAGTGTTCAGATTCATCCCAAAAGAACTTCGGTCCGTCCTTAAAATTATTACCACATTTGAGAGACACAAAAAAGCACGCCCAGAAAATTGAGAACAAAGGCACCTGCACCGTGAAATTTAAAGAGTTCAAGTAGTTTGTGAAAAGCTTAGTCAAATTTAATTGTGCAATCAAGATGAAACGATCAGACGTTTCCAAGGAGAATGCAGACACCAAACGATGATGGCTATCCGTGTCAGACAACACTTCAAAACGTGTTGGCATAAGTTCACGCTAGTGATCTTGAAGATGATAGGATCGTTTCATATCCAATACCATTTGCAGCCACTGCCGATTTGCTGACAGAACAAAAAGAAAGACCAACGAAGAAATAAATTCGTTTGGTACCATATGAAAATTAATTTTTTCTTTTTTACAATCTAGCATCTGCAAAAGGTGGCTTCCTGAAAATTTAGAACGATGGCAACCTACACGGTGAAATTAAATGGTTTAAGTCAGTGGTTGCTATGTCTTTATGCGTATTGTTCATACCAAACGACGATGGCTATCCGTGTCAGACAACACTTCAAAACGTGTTGTCATAGGTTCACTCTAGTAATCTTGAAGATGATAGGATCGTCTCATATCCAATACCATTTGCAGCCACTGCTGAGTTGCTTACAGAACAAAGAAGACCAGCGAAGAAGGAAATTCGTTTGGTACCTTAGGAAAATTTTTATTTTTTATTTTACATTCTAGCATCTGCAAAAGGTGACTCCCAGAAAATTTAGAACGATGACAACCTACAATGTGAAATTATACGGTTTAAGGCAGTGGTTGTTATGTTGTTATATGTATTGCTCATATCAAATTTGGCACAAATAATATGTGGGTAAGCGAAAGCTACCCCCCCTCCGCACACACACACACACACACACACACCCACACCCACACACACACACACCCCTGTTATTGCATTGAGTGACGGTAGAACAGGCGTTACTTTAGTCTGGAGACTAGTTTTTGATGGTATGTTTTGCTGCACACGCATTAAGACTACACTGTTACATTTCCCTGAAACCATAGATAAGAGAGTAGTAAATACACGCCTTGTTCTATCAGCAGCAGCACAGGGGGTGAACAAAGGAATATGGCGGCCAGACCAGGTGAAAAAAATGACGCAAAAAAATACATGGAACTGTTGGAATAATCAACGAATAGTAACATAAACTATATGTCACACATTATGATGTGATTTTTAATGTGCCATAAAATGTGAATATATTTATTTGATTTATTTCGTCACAATATGAAGAACATAGCAAGAGGGGGTGAACAGAGAAAATGGCGGAAAGAGGTGATGAAAAAAATAAGGTAAAAAATATAGAAGGCTCCATTTCGGAGACCAATCATTGGAAGAAAAACTGTTATTGGTTGATGTTGGTCAATTTTGAGGCTTCGTTGATATTTTTGGTGAATCCGACAAGGTTTGTTTTGTGGCCATGCTTTACCAAATTGTGGCCAAAAACATGGTGCCGGCAACAAAATAGTAAAAGGAACTGCCTGCGACCAGGTTGAACGACGTTGGTAATTGTCATTTTTTTTTTCCATTATGTGTGAACACCCCTACCCCCGGTGAATCGCTAAGTGCGAAATAATTTTTCAGAACGAAATGTTAGAGATTCAGAGGGCTGTCCAGGCTGATTTTCAGTTTGTTAGTTTGTAATCAAGCACACACACGCACCTAAGTGAACCCCGGGCGCTGTAAAACGAGCGCCCTTTTTGGGGCTGGGAAGGGCCCGGGCAAGTTGCACCTGGGTTATTTATTATTTTTTACAATTTTACAATTATCCATTTCAGTATATCTCATCATTTTTCAATACGTCGCTGGCACGCCCCCCCCCCCCTTCCCATTCTTTTAATAACTTCAGGTTTAACCTGCCAGCAATATGCCGATTCTGGACCATCAACCTACGAAGTATACCAGTAATGGTTTGGAAATCCAACGATATTACCACTAGACTATAAATACCTGCTGGAGATAAATCAATAACGTTTTAGATAATTTATAACTGTCCTGTGCTCAAGAATGCTCAGCTGAAATAAAATATATAAATCGTGTTATTTATAAAAAAAATAAATAAATGATATCTCTAAATTCGTACTAAGTATATTGCCGAGTGGGAGAATAATCCGTATCTGTAGTCCACAGGTAGAGTTAGTCAAGCGAAACAGGTATGGCTCGTATAAAAAAGTAAACGTGCGCACATATTTAGATGGTATAATTTATTTATCAAGTATTCTAGTATTTTAAATTTATGTTTAATGTAACAGGTACAAATTTCTCAAACGAGTGTACAATTATCGATTTTTGGCTGACCTGTAAAAATCTCAGCGAGTTATTAATAGCGCATAGGTATTTAGCGCAGTCAACCACGTGACCGTGTTGTGGGAAACCTTGCGTGTTATTAATAGCGCATAGATATTTTAGCGGTTTGACAAGTGACCGTGGCAATGTCTAAATTTTGAGCATTTTCCGGCAATTCATGGTAGCTAGCAAAAATACGTTACGCTACTGGAATACAGTCAGCTCTTGCATATCTGCTGACTTAGTGATCTGAAATTAAATCGTTGTTGTAATAATAATAATGAGTGAATCTGTGCTTACTATGGAGTCTCCTCAGCAAAATTAGGTCGACAACGACTAGATGCAATTAAGAAGTATCTTCCAATCCCAGATTCTGTCAAACAACAGATGAAACAACGCCAAGATGCTCATGTGGAATTTACAGAGGGTACAGAACAGTTATTTAAACCAGTCACAAAAGCCAGTAAAGATCTTCTTCCGTCGTTTGAAGAAACCGCTAAATCAACCGAAATAATAGCAGAAAGAACAAAAAAAAAACATCCCCAAAAGATTCTCCGAGATCTTCGAGCTGAAATAGCCACTGCTCAACCACAATTACAGCAAGCACTTGGGGAGATCCAATTATTTCTTCATGAGACTGATGATACAGAAGATCAACCAGAAGTTGTTCACCTGCCACCAAAAGTTAGAATTAATTTGGTTGATAAATTTAGTGAGGACGGCATTGCCGCTCATAGGGATAAAGATCAAATACTTGACATTGCCGTGCTTGGATTGCAGGAAAAAGAAAAATTTATGAAACATGAACATATTAAAAATATAAGTCGTGAAAAATGGCTTAAAAATGTATTTTGTATTCTTACCAATACTAATCAGATCAAAGAAAATGATAAAAGTTTTAAAATTTTCATCCGGGTAGTAGATGCGTATGCTAGACAATTGCAACTGAAAATGGAAAAAGAACAAGAAGGAATATAACGTCAACTTAAAAAAGTAGAAGAAGAAGGAAACTCAGGTGTAAAAACTAAATCTGAAAAACAGGAACGGGAAAAATCGAGAACCACAACCAGATCCACATGATGAACCACCTGAAGGAGCAACAGGAAGTGACTTTCCACTCGCTATAGACGTCGTTGGAAACAAGGTGGTGATAATATAATCGCCGAATCGCCGGTTATTCAAGATAAACTTTGTCCAAATAACATCTTCGCTGATGTTGATCTACTATAAATTTTGATTTTTGGAAGATGAGCCGGCAACAATTCCCACGAAATCATTAATGAAGCAGCTGCTATTTGTCAGCGTTTATTTACCGGTGTCGTCATGGACAGTAGCGTATATCGGGCGCTGATGGATGAAATTATCGATGATTGCTACAGTGAGTGATCAATTAGATCGGCGATAACAAAATAACATGATTATACCTAATGTCCAACGTAGACCTGAAAGCGTAAGGGTGATAAATTCACGATTACCGGTTTATAAAATGATCTACAGAGAGGACTCGGCGATGTTATTCAAGGTTTATTTGGAAGGATAGCCCCAAAAGCTATCTCGATTGCAAACCAATTAGGTATCACGGCCATCAAAGTTGTTCGAGATAAGGCTTTTGACACTGTTGGTAATATTACTGGTAAAGCATTCTCAGCGATCAAAGACAGACTTGCACGATTATTGCGACGAAAAGCACAACAGAATGTGAAGCATTCCAGAGAAAGCATTCCAGTAAATCCAGTAAAACTGGCCAGCACCGAAGTAAGCACTACAGTAAAACTACCCAGCACCGAAGTGATGCCACCAAGTGTCAGTAAAATAATAAATCAAGCTGCAGTGAGCGGTTGAAAGAATTAGCTGGTGGGCCATCTCTGACAAAACAAGTTGCAGAGGAGAAAGAAAAAAAACATAATCGCAAACCGCAAACCTAATGGTGGGTAGTGGTCTGGTCCGTCGCCGAAACTGATCAACCACTTATTGATCAGTATTAGAACGTCATTTTAGACAGCATCAAATAAAATAAAAATGTTCAGACGTGTATCTGATCAAGCATTTTACAATGACGCACCAGTACTCAAGGATGAGTCTGTGTGTGATTATCAATATTATTCTTGTGAAGCACGAGAAGCAGACCAACGTGGATGAATCTAATTACAACTCCAAGATACATCAAGGTGCTTCTTGCCCGCCGAGTCAATTGTTGAAGTTCATGGTAAACATGTAAAAAATGATGATATCGCATATGCAGCAAATGAACGATGTGGATTCGTTAACAATGGTATTATGGCGTTGTTTAACAGTGTCAGATATATCATTGATGGTAGAGAAATCGAATTATGCCTCGATAACGTTGATGTTACTACGACAATTATCGGTCTTGCAAGATATTCTGATGACTATTCATGGTCTGCCGGTCCGTCCATGATGTTTGCGAAGGACATTACTGACCATCCTGACGATAGTCAGCATCTCATGGTACAGTTAGAGCTGGCCAGCGCTGTTAATCCACAACCAGCTGGAATGATACCTCGACCAGCCTCTCCTTTTGCGACACTGCAGAGCACTAATCCGGAATTCAACCTGGGATTTTCAGCACGGGGATCTCAGGTTAACGCAGATGATGAATTTTCATGTGTGATACCACTGTCACATATCTTCGGATTCTGTAGACATGTTAGAAAAGTTATCTGCGGAGCAAATCATGGAGCTGCATTGGTTCGAAGGGCCACCGACAAATATGCTATCTGAAGATGCTACGATTGTTGGGGGTGGTGCTGGTAAAGTAAAACTAACAAAACTAGCGTTATGGATGCCAACGATGACTCCGTCGTTGACAGAAGAACAACGATTATTATCGTTCATGAATAACGCCTGGAAGTCAACACTGTCGTGGCTGAAAAGGACCACAGACACCGTTCCGGGCACAACAGGAACATTGTCATGACAGATCGCATCACAACAGGGAATTTCGGCACCATGACACATATTCGTTTCATTTAAGAGTTCTACCAGGTATAATGATCAGACAGCAAATCCAATGGTGTTTGACAGATTAGCGGTGTCTACGAGTTTGCTGAGGATAAATGGACATCAAGAACCATCCGAAGACATACTATTGAATTTTGACCAAACCAGCGTTGCACGGGCGCATCATAGTTTGATGAGATTTGTGGGGCGTGATCAGAATGTCGACTCCGGTTTGCAGATATCTCAGCGGGATTTCTCAACGCTGTATCTAGTCTACTATCTCTCTCTGGAACACCTCAATTTATTCAGACAATCAGTTACTGACGTACACGTGCAAGTTACTGTTGGTCCTGCTCCAGCTGGTGGTTACAGAGCAATTGCTGTTATATTGTCAGATAAAACAATGTTGCTTGAAGGTGTTGGTGGACGAATGACAGTCGTTGATGAGCCCGTAGAAAATATGTAATTGGATCGCAAGCGATCTGTAATTAGATCATTCATGATGTTATAATATCAAATCATCAAGTCAATGTTACTCTGACACCTGTTCAGATTAAAAAACTGCAATCCGTATCGAAGAAAAATTCTGGGACAAAAATAACTCTTAAATCAGCGGCGTTGCGCGGCCCAAATAAATTATCGTTGACTGAACGTCAGCTTAAACACTACAGTGAAGCCAATAAATCAAAAACTGGCGTTCGACTTGATCTTTCTGCGAATGTGATCAGTGACACAACAAAAACCGGCTGTACATTTCCGTTTCTAGCGGCGTTACCAGTGCTAATTTCATCAGCGGTTCCAGCTGTTGCAAAAGCAGCTGAACTTGGTGCCGTTGGAACAGCTGCCGGTATGGCACTGATAAAAGCAACAGGACACGGCATATAAACCTCAAAAAAAGAACGGGATCTAAGATTACCAGGAACGCGGTATAGTCAAGGTTTGAGACTGCCGGGGAAGCTTCTTTAAAACTTACCATGTCCAGTTTTGATTTACTTGATGATGCTTGGCGATTACACTTAAAACTTCAGCGGTGTTTTCATGCGCGATTAATTACCGGAAAACCCAAATCCTATTGAAACCGGTATCATTAATCTCAATGGACGTTCTGGTCCAGGTACTCATTGGGTTCCAAACACGGTTGATCCATGTGGTGTTGTTTATTTTGATTCGTATGGATTGGCGCCAGCAAAAGAATTTTAACAGTATAGTGGCTTAGCCGGTGATATGCCAATCTGGTATTCAACATTACCAACACAGACAGTAATGGATCCACCAATATGCGGTCCAGAAGTACTTGCAATACTTAATGATGTATCAAGGTCATCAGCGCCGCCTCAAAAAGTTGTGCATGAGTATACCAGCAAACTACATCGTTTTAAACAGGTTAATAATTTATAATGGTAGATGTTTACAGAAGATCTGCTAGCGGCAAACCCCAGGATGACAATTATTTATGCAGATACGCAATACAAGATGAACTTGCTGATCTTTTGCGTCTCGCCGTTGCTGACACAAATGAAGTTTTTGTTTTCCAGGATCAGCGATGACGGTTAAAGACGAGCAATATCCCATTAACATATATTCTGCGAGTTCCAGGTGCGACCGGGGATAACTTAGTGGTCTTTACTAAAACCGGTAAAATTCAAAACTCGGAGGAATCAATTCTAACAATCATAGGAGAGGATACTAGACGTATTAGAAGAATTGGAGATATACTATATGGCGATCACAACATGAGCAGAAATACAGTTACTAATGTGAGAGAACCAAAATCAGACGATGTACAACAACAACGCCACATTTAGAACTGAGATCAGTAAATGCTTGCTAAAGCCGGTGATGTAATGACTGGCGATCTCAACATGAGCGGAAATAGCATTGCTAATTTGAGAGAACCAACATCAAACGATGGCGCTGCAACGAAGAAATACGTAGAAAACAGTAACATCCCGATTATGACCTCGTTAATGACAATCAATGATGGACTGACCACATTCAGATCTGAATATAATAATCATCTAAGCGCGTTTATAAATTTTCGTAGAAACATAAATAGAACCCTAGATAATTTCGTTGGAAATGCAGTTGTCATCAACACCAAGCTCTCTGAAATTCATACACAAATTGTTGATCTAGTCAACGTTTAAACAACAATCGAAATTATTAACAGTGAGCTCACCAGCATCAACTCAAGAATCAGTTCGATAAATACTAAACTCAATAAAATCAAAAAGATTGCCGATGGTGTAATTCACACGACTCCGCTCATCAACAAGGTATACACAGTAGCGTCTGAACTGGCAATATGGTCACATCTAAACAGCACTATCAGATATACCTCTGAGGTTATAGGATTGTATAGGCTCTCCGTGTCAGGCCCCGCTAAATTTGAGATATATACGACATATTTACTTGGTCCTTTCACCGATAGATTTTCCGGAACCGACTTAGTTGTGTTAAATTAAAATACCGAGAAAATATCCAGAATGGATCCAGAAGACAAAACCCTTACCATAACGACATATTGGTGGCATCCGGAATTCGTCTTGAAAAAATCTCACAGTTGGTAACTTAGTATATACCATAATGATTCCACACAATCCTTTCGGTACAATCAAACACGTGCGCGGAAGGCAACGCTGAAAGAAATCATCGACATCATCGTCATCGACAATGTTGTGTACTCGGTTTCCTCTCTGGTGGCTGGTACAACGACTTTAATCAGCACGTTATTAGTGATGCACGTGATACCACCAGTGGTTGGAATCGGTGTCTCTGTTGTTGTCGGTGTTGCTGGTATACTCAGTATTATCGCGAAAAAATATCTATATGTACCAGTAAAAATTTGCACCTGCAAACGGAAACAACCTATGCTGCGTTATATGTGTGCATAAATGTACCATCGATACTATCAGCGGGCTTAAACGACGGTGCAATATTAGACAATGAATTTGCTGAGATTAGGGATATTTATTATTGATATCACAAGAATGCCAACACACCGTTGCCAACGTTGCCAGTGCCACATTTAGAATCCACCGTATAGATAATTATGACCGCAGAAATAACCACACGACTGGAGCAGATCATCGCTAACACGACACCGACGACGACCACAATGATATTAGCAACGTCAACACGGCCAGAATTCGATATTGGTTTTCCAACTCCGACAAAAACCAATGGTCGGCCACTTGAAATCGCACTGGCACAATTATGACTTCATTATAGTAGGCCAAATATCAGTGAAAAATTATTTGGTGGATTAGACGCTAATTATTCACCGGTATTCTCGCATAAACATCCGCTGGTGCAGCCGATGGACAAACCCCAATCTGGGAAGTCGCCAGCATACCAACTGGATCATATCAAATCGAACAAATCAATGATGAATTTCAGCGCAGAATTAAATCAATAACAGGAAAAGAATCAAAGATCGTTATCAAGGTACACGAGCCAACGCTGAGAGCCGCCTTTGAAATATCTACGCCAGATTACGCCGCTGACATATGCAAATCGTCGATCAGAACTGTGCTGGGATAGCCGCTGGAAACATCAGCAGTTATTAAGCCACAACGTCCAAAACGAGATGATTTTTATTCACTGTAAGACCATTCTTATAGCTGATTAGTTACAGAGTATGACGGTCTATACGAGAATTTCCAACATCTCGATAATAAACTTCTTCAAGGAGAAAATATTTGTCAGCGCGATCACGAGGTGGTACGAAGGAGAACACTCTCTCACTATGAGAGATGTTTGAGAAGTTTATACTAGAATATCCTAATGAATTTATTAGATCAAGTGTCTATATTATAATGGTTCATCTAGGAGATCTGAGTCGCGATGCTTGACGTTTAGTATCACATGTGTATGTGGGGGCAAGACATGAAAAGGTTCCCGATCAACAAAAATTATTTTATAGTCGTTTTACGATCACTGATAAAGACCGATTGGATACGTTTAAACTACCGGGACTTGAGTTTGATCAGATGAAGCAGATTATCAATGACATAGCTGACGAATATTTTCCGAAGATTGTTGCAGTGTGGGGGAAAATTAAAGACCATCCAGATATATTCCGACATGACAACGATCCAACAGGTGGTGATCGTCATGTGTCGCCGGGTATTGTCAATATCACATCGACGATTTCTGTAAATCTAGTTTGTGACGCAGTCGACGGTAGCTCTACCGCCTTTGGGCAAGCATTACAAGAGCAGGCGCAGCAGGGATATATTCCTTGCAGCTTTTCTCCAGATGTCCTGCCGGGTCATTTGATTGTGTCGGTGCCAACTAATCCTGTTTTTTTACGATATCATAATCCATCGCTGTCACGAACTCGTTTTCGTCAAACCGACCAAGACGGTAATTTCTTGGACACACGTGGTGAAGAATTTACTGTCAGTTCGTGTGTGCGTGACAGGCTGTGACGGCACACCATAATGAAAAATAAAACCCAACAACAACCACCCCAACAAAATTTTTTATTGTTAATTTTTTGTTATTATATTTGTTTGTTAATTTTTGTTGTAGTTTGGGCTTTTTCTCCTTGGGGAAAGTTTCTTATCCTGCGGAAATCGTAATAGGATCCAATATAACTTTTGTTTAGCTGTTTCGCACATGTACTTACAGCCGTTCGAGTTTTATATTGTCGAGGCAACTCTGATCGTATTTTCTCAACGGCACTTACCAATGAACAAATTTAGCAATATCATGTTGTTCGTGTAGATCTGCCAATGACAATTCCATTTTTCGCTGAAGTAATTTGATAAATCTGTACTTAACCATGAGTGTATAACTGCCCTCTTCACGTCGCTGCTGTATCATCTCAAAATCATCGTTGATTTTTTTCAACATCGAGTTGAACCGCGAGACCATCTTGCTGCAATTGTTCGATCGTAGAGATAATCTCGTTAATGTTTTCCTGGTTCATTATACAACCAACATATTTCTTTAATAAAAGATTTCATCTAGACCAATTCTATAACGTGTTGCTGGATCATGTAAACTTATCGCGATGAATCCATACGGGGTTTTCTGAGCGTGTGCGAAGAAATCATTAAATTTGTTTATGACCATGTCGCCGGGACACCATGTCTGATCAATATTCGCAGCGTATATGTTTCGACACCGTTAAAAATAACCAAACAATTACAGTTATCTCTGATCACTTTGGGGATCAGCAGCAGGGAGGGTGAACCCTACAACATATTTAGGAGGGTATTTTTCGCGAAAATAAAGCTTCCTACAAAAATGAAAATACAAGGTCACCGAAGTCTATAACCGACCGAGATTTCTCTAATTGGGTTAGCTCCTTTTTGACGTTTGTGTTTTCGTTTTCGTTTACCCGTCGGACACCGTCACCCTCTCTGCTGCTGTAGCGTAGAAAAAAGTAACGTTCAAGTGGTGTAATTAAATCATTATTATATCAATAATAACGCTAACTATGTAATCTCACACATCTAAACTAGCTCGACAGCGACTAGGGGCCATTAAGA
Organism: Megalonaias nervosa; assembly: GCA_016617855.1. Classification (NCBI taxonomy): domain Eukaryota; kingdom Metazoa; phylum Mollusca; class Bivalvia; order Unionida; family Unionidae; genus Megalonaias; species Megalonaias nervosa. Next base: position 51,262 of record JAECUM010010517.1, read on the forward strand.
AATATCTTCCCGTCAGTGATTTCTGTCAAACAACAACTACAATCACGTCAGGAGTCTCAGGTGGAATTTACAGAAGGTACAAAACAGTTATTTAAACCAATTGTTGAGTCAACCGAAAGGTCGCTGAGGCTACAACGGCATAACAGCAGGTTATCGGAGCATTACCAAAACAAATTAAAGAACCTATTGAGTCTGCCGACAAAACACGTGCTGAAATTCAAAACGTTAAAAATATTGTCGAGGATCTGTCTAAACCAGAATTTAAAGCTAGGTATTTTACTCAGCAAGGCTATATAGAAGTTATGGATGATCCTGTTAAGGTTGCTGTGGTGGGATATCAGCTATGGCATCAATTTCTAAAGCCAGAGTTTTATAGCACTCCAGAACATGAGTGGGTTGCTAAAGTATTTCGTGAGTACAAGGATATTTCAAAAATCAGTGGAAAACATAAAAAAATATGATGATTTCTTTGATAAAGTTTATGAAATGAAAAAAGGTGTAAGAACGCCAGTTATATCATCAAGAAAGCACCGATCTCGACAAAGAAGACAACCATCACCTCACATAGACGAAGAAGAGGTAGAAGCAAGAAGAGCTGACCCTGGTGCAACTGGAAGTGGTATTGCTACTCGAGGAAGTGGTCTTATTACTCCATGTCCCAATAACGTCCTTTCCGACGTGGACACACTAGAAATTCTAATTGGCGAAAAACGAGCCGGCAATAATTCTCCAGAAATCAGCTGCTTTTTGTCAGAGATTATTCACAGGCGGTATCATGGATATTAATGTTTATCGGTCCCTCATCGATGAAATCTTTGATGATTATTACCGCAGTGATTGAGGGTATGCAATTAGATCAGTGACAAGAAAATAAGATGATCATACATAATGCTCAACGTGGACCTGTTATGGTCAGGGTCATAAATTCGAGTTTACCTATGTATAAAGCGATTTACGGGGATGGACTCGGTGATATTGTTCAGGGTCTATTTACAAGAATAGCCCCAAAAGCAATATTGATTGCAAAGCAACTGGAAATGAAAGCTATTGACGTTGGTTGTGATAAAGGTATTGGTGCTGTTAGTGATGTTACCAGCAAAACATTCTCAGCAATTTATTAATAGACTAGCACGATTAATACGCAGACCGCAAGCAGTCCGACAGCAACCAGTTAAATTACCCAGCACTAAAGTGATGCCCGGAAATGTTAGTAAAATAATAAATCAAGCTGAAAATCAAACACTAGCAGCGTTGGCTGGTGTACCCCTGCCATGAAAAGAAACAAGTATAACTGCTAGTCTGATAGCAGGAAGTGGTCTTCGTGTTAGACGATAAGAAGTATTATAAAATGTTCCAACGTGTATCTGATCCCGCATTTGACATGGATACGCCAGTTCTCAAGGATGAATCTGTGCGTGATTGTGAATATTATTCTTATGATGCACGTGCAACTAACGAACAAGGAAGAACTGAGCTGCAAGTTCTGGATACAAGTAGATATTTCTTGCCCGCTGATAAATTTATTGAGATCGAAGGTAGTCTTTCAAAAGCAGATAATACAGCATACGGAATTTGTGATCGAGTTGGTTTTGTTAATAATGGCATCATCGCGTTGTTCTACAGTGCCACATACATGATTGACGGAAGAAATATTGAATCAGTTCAGAACTACGTCGACGTTGCCACGACGATATTGGGTCTAGCAAGATACATCGAGGATTACTCGAGATCTCCTGGTCCAACAATGATGTTTGTGAAGGATACTACTGACCACCCTGACAAAAGTATGACATAAGACGGCCAAGAAACAATGCCGACGACACTAACTCTGATGTGTGTGCCGGTGGTTCATGATGCTAATCCGGAATTCAACTTGGGATTCGTAGCACGCAGATCAATTGTGAACGGCAACGGAGAATTTTCATGTGTGATTCCACTATCGCATATATTTGGATTCTGCAGAAATGGTGGAAACGTTATTTTCGGAGCCAAGCATACCGTTTTACTCTCACGAAAGGAAAACAGCAATGATGCAATATGGCGTGCTGGTGGAGTTGTTGCAGGTAAAGTAACACTAACAAAACTTTCGTTGTGGATGCCAGTAATGACTCCATCACTTGTCGAAGAACAACGGTTGCTTGCGTTTATGGATCAAGGTGGTAAATCAACATTATCATGGTTGACAATGACCACAGATAGTGTTGAAAGTAATGATGCTGGGTTATTCACATGGCAGATAACATCACAGCAGAGAATGTCAACACCACAACATATATTCATCGCGTTTCAAGAAAATTCGCAGGAACGAAATCCAATGGTGTATGACACGCTTGGGGTTAGTGAAGTTTCTTTAATGATACATGGACATCAAGAACCTTCTGAGGATATAATACTGAATTTTCAACACAATCATGTTGCACGTGTTTATTATCGGTTTTTTTACATTTATGGGGCGTGATCAGAATGTACATTCTGGTTTGCAAATATCTCAGCGGGATTTCACAACATTATATCCGATCTATTATTTCTCACTGGAACACTTGGATTTGTTCAGACGATCAGTCGTTGATATACACTTCCGAGCTCATGTAGCACGAGTACCTGCTGCCATTCTTGGTCCACCAGCTATTCCCGGTGGTTACAGAACAATCGCTGTTATACTCTCAGATAAAACAAAGTTGCTTGAAGGTGTTGGTGGACGAATGAGAGTCATTGATGCCCCAGTTGAAAACATGTAACATGTAATTAAATCGTTCATGATATTATAGAGTCATATCATCATGTTAGTGTTACTCTGACTCCTGGTCAGATTAAAAAGCTACAATTAGCATCCAAAAAAAAACAAAAACAATCGGAATAAATATATTACTGAAACGAGGACAGATCACGGGAGATCCAAATAAACTATCACTGAAGAACGTCAACTTAGGCACTTCAGTGATGCCAAAAAATCAGCGACTGGTGTTAGACTTGATCTTTCTTCGGATGCCATTAAAGACTCAGTCAAGACGGGTGGTATATTTTCACTTCTTGCAGCTATACCAGCGCTTATTGCCTCTGCAGCCCCAGCTGTTGCAAAAGCAGCTGTACTTGGTGCTGTTGAAACTGCTGCTGGGATGGCACTAAAAGAAAGCAACAGGACAAGGAATTAAAACTTCCAAAAAGAATCAACAGGGAAAGGTCTAAAACTGCCAGGAACTCCCCATTCGTGGTACGGTCAATCCACGGGGAAAGGTCTAAGACTTCCCGGGACACTTCGCTAGACGCAAAGCGTCTCGTACTTCCTATGTCCAATTTTGATTTACTTGCTGCTGCTAAAAAAATTAAACAAAAATCTTCAGAGGTGTTTTTATGCGTGTCAAATGCCAAAACAACCAAATATCCAGAAAACTGGTATCATTAATCTCGATGGAAGTTCTGGTCCTTCCATCAACGGTGGAAGGAGCACTCATTCGGTTGCATACGCGATTGATCCACGTGGAGTTGTTTATTTTGATTCGTATGGGTTGGCGCCACCAAAAGAATTTTTAAAATATGTGAGCAGGATGCAAAGCATTCCAATCTGGTATTCAACATTACTAGCACAGACAATAACCGATCTGCCAATATGTGGCCGTGAAGTACTCGCTGTACTCGACGCCGTGTCAAGGTCCCTAATGCCGCCTCATAAGTCCTACACGAGTATACCACCAGACGGTATAGCCGCCCACTGTCGTTTTAAACAGATATTAGTATAATATTCAATGGTAGATATTTACGGAAGATCTGGTCGAGGTAACCCTCAAGGCAGCTTATCCAAATATGCAACCCTTGACCAGGTCAAGAATGAACTCGCTGATCTTTTGAGTCTCGCAAATGTGGACCAAAATGAAGTCGTTGTTTCTCAGGATAAACAAGGACGATTAATGACGAGCAATATCCCGTTCACAGATATTATTCTGCGGGTTCCAGATGCGACCGAAGATAACTTAGTTGTATTTACTAAAAACGGTAAAATTGAAAAACTCTGAGGAATCAATCTTAACACTCATGGGAGATTTTGCTAGACGCATCAGAAGAATTGGAGATATTATGTATAGCGATCTCAAGATGAGTAAAAACACAATTATCAATGTGAGAGAACCAAAATCAGACGATGATGTGGCAACAAAAAGATATGTAGACAGCAACAGTGCCACTATCAGAACTGAGATCGATGATCATTTACTATCCGCCGGTGATACAATGACTGGTTCTCTCAGTATGGCTAATAATAAAATTACTGGTCTTGGAGAACCAGAAATAAACGATGACGCTGCAACGAAGAAATACGTCGACAATAGCAACCTCCCAGTGATGAACTCGTTAATTGCAATCAATTATGGAATGATATCTCTCAGATCTGATTATACTACTCACGTAAACGCTTTTACAAAAATTATCGTAGAAACACAAATAGAATCATTAATGAATATTTTGGAAATCAAGCGGCTATTTATATTAAACTCTCTGATATTTAAAAAAATACAGACAGTGCAGTATATACGGCAGCGTCTGGATCAGCATTATGGGCACCGCTTGATAAATACATTAAACATCACGCTGAGGTTATCGGCATATACAGGTTCTCAGTACTCGCCGTTACAACATTAACGATATCTACCACAATTTCACGGCGTTATCCACTAACTGGATCTTCTGGATATACGTTAGTGATGTTGGAGCACAACGACGAGGAAATATTTGTGATGGAACCCGAAGAAAAAGACTTAGGCTTGTTGTACTATTGGTGTCTTGAATTAGCCGCTAAACTACTTAAAATATAATGAACTCCCCCATCGACGTTGAACATTTCAGATACGAGCAAGTGTGTTCGTGGCATACCGAACTGAAATATATCATCGACGAGTATACAGTAAAATAAAAAAAAATACCTCAGACGTGTCGTTGTTGCTGATATAATGGTGTACTCGATGTCCGCTGTCATCGCTGGAATAGTAACTGTCATCGGCGCGTTGTCAGCGTCATATGTGATAGCACCAGTGACAGGAATTGGTGTTTCAGTTGCAACAGGAATTGCTGCAAGCAAATAATTCACTGGTATTTGCGTATAAAAAAAAACCCCGATGGAACCACCGATTGGCAAGTTGTGAGTATACCTACGGTCAGTTATCAAATCGAACAGATCAAAGATGAATTCCAGCACAGAATCAAATCTATCACAGGATAAGAATCCAAAACAGCTATCACTGTTCACCAACCAACATTATCAGCCGCGAGAGAAATACCAACTCCAGATTATGCCGTCGATATATATCAGTCGCCCATTCTAGCTGTGTTAGGAAGGCCAGAAGTATAACCACCAGCACCAGCAGCGATACCACAACCTCATCGTGGTGATTACGTTTCAGACAAGAGAATATTTTACAACGACGCTCTTCGCAATTATCGAAAAACTAACCAGTGGAGATATACAGAATTTTTTCGTACAAGTATTGGCAAGAAACTTTATTTTATCGCATCTGATGGTGCAAAACTTCCTAAATTAAGAAGAGCTTTATATAATATTGACAAGAATAGAAAGCCATTCATCGAAGAAAACTTTATTAATTCATTTTCTGACGCGATTAAATCCGAACATAAACAAGCAAGCAATAAACTACGAAATTTATTTTCCAGTGTCGCACAATATTACGATGATAACGCGTCAACAGATCATCGCAACTATACATCTGAACCAGATTGCATCGGACTTCAAATATATCAATAAACTTATCACTGAAACAGTGATAGTAGTATATGTATATGAGGTGTTTATTCCAAAGAGGGTTTTAGCTCAGAAAACCCCCACCCCCTTAAGAATAAATATATTCTAACATTTTTTCACCACCTCAGAGACCCCCTCTCCCTCAAAAAACCACCCTCCTCCAAATTTTTATCTCAGAAAATGATGATTAATTTGAAACCCAAAGGGGATTCTAGACCAGAACACCCTCCCTCCCAAATTTTGAGATGAGGTTGGTCAGATGACCTAATGACATTTATTGACAACATGGTTGATGAATGATATTTCTAAAGCTGTACAAAATTAAACATCTACTACTGTTGTAACCCATATTTTATGATAATCTTTTTCATATCTGCTAACTCATTGGCAAAAAATCTGTTAACATACTGTCAATAATACGAAACTCTCGTATTAAATCGTCCATATCATGTTTTATACCACGCAAATAAGATCGTATCTGATCAAGTAATTTTTTATAGGTGATACTTGCTGTTTTACAAGCATTTGTTTTTAAGCTGCAAGACGAGGCTCAATTTTTTTACACGCTGTTGCAAGAGAAACACCAACACCAGATATTATTAACAAAAACGGATTTAATGATGCTCCACCTGAAATTATAACAGGGCTAGTCATTAGCAGTGGTAAATATGATATTGCTCGAAGTATTTTGGTATAGTATTTGTAACATTTTTTCACGCACCAAAGTTTTTTATGATAAAATTTATAATATTGTACTAGCGCGTCAACATCTTGTTTTGGAATTTCTTCTGAAATGTGATTGAAATCGATGATATGTTTTTTCATTATACAATCTTTTACACAAAAACAAAAGTTCTGACACCAGCAATTGAATCAAGAAACTCACGAAATTTATTATTATTAGGATCAGCTATAAAAATTCTGTATTTGTCATAAACATCTGACGAAGTATCCTTATATCGTTCATCTGTTAGTACATATTGTTTCTTTAACCAAGCGGATGAATTCCTACTTCAACCGCATACAAATCTGTTTGATTCACCAAATTACTGTAATCGATTTCTGTTTCATCAATATACCCTAAAACTAACTCAACTGATCTAACGTGAAATTTTTGAGAACAAGATGTTGTCTGATAATTGCATATGCGACTAATAAATTTGCTAAAATTAATTTTTTAAGCTTATCTAGTTCAATTGTAAGAAGGCCAACAGCAGAAGCTACTTTTGACATTAATTTTTCATATGGTTTTGTGAGTATTGTTTTAATTTCATTGTAATAATTTCGTAGTGACAATTGTCTAGAGTACTGTAATGATGGGAATGGGATATCGTCTTCTTCATTTATATCATAATAAGAATCAGACTTTACTTCCAACTTTGTTTGATCGACTTCTTCAAAAATCTTTTCTCGCTCATCATCGCTAAAATTACTAATTTCATCGTCTAAAGTTTTGATTATCTTTAGAGACTTGTTAAGAATAATCGGATCAAATTCTGGGTCTTTTTTACGTATCATTGGCAAAATTGCGTTTGCGTACACTTTAATAATTAACTCTGCATCTGACGTCATAGTAACGATTTTAACTAAGGTTCTTCGTCATTGTAGTGCATACCGAGATGTTTAAAAATATGTCGTTTTGAAAAACTATCATATACATTTTTGTTTCTTTTTATTCTTATTTTCTTAGTTTCCGTTAGTTTGTCAAGACGAGTATGATTTTCGTTTATTCGTCTTTCTTCCAATGTTCTTCCACTATAAACTCGAGCTTTTATTAAGTCTGATTTTATTATCAAATCTATGTTACACCAATCAAGCTCGAGTAATATTTTTTTAAAGTATAATTTCAACTTGTTTTTGTTCTTCTAGACAATCATCAGGATGACAGTATCTGCTTCTATTGCTTTTTTCAATTGTGGTCCTAGCATATGCATAACGCGAATAAAATTAGCAGAATTTCCTGGCAATGTTGAATTGTCTAATGATTCGATGCCAAGTTTTTTCAAACCTTGTAACATTTTTGCCATGTTATTAACAGCTCCAACATCTATTTTAGGGTTAAAAATATTATCATAAAATTCTTTTGCAACGGTTATAATTGATGGTTCTGACATTATTTTATAGCATTAGATTAAATTTGATCATGGAGTGTGTATATTTGAAATGCTGTCAGTCCTGGAAACGGACGTTCAGCAGCAATAACATAAACTCGAAAATACAAGTACTTGTTAACAGTGTTTTCAGTCGGAATCGTAAAATATTGTGTTGTTCAAATGTAAGTGTCTGTTGTGCTATACAATGTTGCCCAATTAATATCATCATTTGATCCTTCCAATCGCCAATTATAAATTCGACCAACGCTAGGATTTAATCGGCCTCGCAAATGAAATTGCCAAATAGCAACTGCAGTAGGACATTTAATTTTGATCCAAAAAATTTCAATTTCTCCGTTGGTCGTCCACTCGTGTCTAACAGAGAAAGCGTAATAAGGATAATTTTCAGGATAAAACGATGATGCGCTTACCTCAAATCCAACTGCTGACTTAAACAATATTGGAATATACCCAACATTATTTTTGGTTCGTTTTACACTACTAAACAGACTGTCAACATACGCTTTATTTGTCAGATCGTTAGGGTTAACTGGAACGTAATTCGTCATTATCTTGTTGGCTTTCATGTTTATATTCCCTGACATCGGTCCACCGAATTTCTTAAAATATGGGTTAAGTTCTTCTTTTAATTGAACATAACTAATAGCTTCAGTGTTATCAGATGGTGAGGTTACTGGTAATCCAGTTATTTTTGAATTTAACATGGACAGGTCACCTGTCATTGTATCACCGGCTTTGTTAAGCTTATTATCGTCAACAGATTTTAGTTGTGCATAACTTACAGCTTGTGTTTGATTTAAGTTTTCTGGCGGATATACAATCTCTAAATTTATAATTTTTTTTCCTGACATGTTGATATTACCTGTAACTGTCCCACCTATTTTATCAAGTTTGTTATCATCAACATACTCAACTGCAAATAACTTACCGCTTGAGTTTGATTTAAGTTTGCTGGTGGATACCTGGTCTCCAAATTTATAATTTTTTTCCTGACATATCTAAGTTACCGATTAAAATTCCACCAGATTTATCTAGTTTATTATTGTCGACTAATTTAAGTTGTGCATAACTAACAGCTTGTGTATTAGCGACATTTATTGGCGGATAATCTGTTTCTAAATCTAGTACTCGTTGATTTGACATAAACAAGTTTCCCGTCATTGTGTCGCCGGATTTTTTTCAGGTAACCTGATAAATCAACCTTACCATCTGTTATTGTTGTACTTACAGCCGATGAATCTTCTACTAATGTTCCAAATTTTGTATAATAGCTCATTATTTATTTATTGTCTGACAATTTTTTTTATATAACATAAAATTGTATAACAATAATGGCAAAATCGTTGATATTAAACTTTGATACAGAGCGGTTGGTGAAACATAAACATGAAAATGAACTTCCAGATTGTCATTATCTCATTGTTGGAAGAACTGGATCTGGGAAAACAAACTTGCTTATGAATTTACTTCTCGGAGATAAATTTAATTACGATCGCGTTTATATTTACACAATTAATCCACAACAGGATAAGTACCAGCTACTTAACAATTATAATGACAAACTTCGTGATGATCTTGAGGCTGACGAAGATTTTTTTTATTATCAAACAACCAGAAGAACTTGTTCCAGTTAATCAACTTGATTCGTCCGAACACAAGTTAGTTGTTTTTGATGATATTCCGCTAAACAACGAGGAAATGAATAAAATAAGACCATATTTTTCATTATCACGTAATAAAAAATGTAATTCTCTTTATCTCGCTCAGGGTTTTTATAATGTTGACAGATTTATTAGGCGAAATACTGGTTGTTTTATATTATTTCCAGGACTTGACAATGTTGACGTTAGAAATATCGCGAACGAACAATGTGGTGATGTAACAAAAGATAAATTTATTGAATTATATCATAAAGCGACGGCAAATAAATATGACTTTTTTTGTTTGATAAATTAACAAATGATACGAGTAAAATGTTTCGCTGTTGTATTGAAAAATACCTACAGTAATTTTTATAGAAAAGGGTATATAATTAATGGAAAGACAAGCAAAGTACAGAAAACATATAGAAAATCTAAAAAAAAACTTGTTAAATCTAAAGCTGAACTTACGCAGATGATCCAACAAGCACGACGTGGCCAAGTGGCTGCAGCAGAAACAACAGCCGCCGCTCTCAAACCAGTTACTGAAGCTTTACTTGGAAAACAACCTGAAACTAAACCATTTTCAGAAGAAGAAGTTTAAAAAATACAAGAAAAAGGTTTACTTGGATTAATCAAAGAACAACAAGAAGCGGCTGCTGGAAGAATTATTGAAAGATCTGAAGAAGAAAAAAGAAGATTAGCCGAGGCACTTGCAACAAATATCCAATCCTGTTGCAAGACAAGCTGAAATAGATCGGCTGATAAATAATCCACTGGAACTTCAACAAAGATTAGCAGAAGCAGCAGTAGTTAGACCAACTGAAAGAAGGTTAGAAGAAGAAGAAGAACTTAGAAAAGAGAGACAGAAAATATAGAAGAAAGAAAAAGATTTGACTATGATTTAGAAAATATAGTTAGCAAAATAAGAGATGACGAATATAGAGATTTTAATGAAAACTATAAAGATTTTAAAAATGTGAGAGTATATCATGTTAACAGAGCTAAATTTAAAGCCGAAGAAAAAATTGCAGAATTAAAAGAAATAAAAGAAGAGAGTGATAAACATCTCAGCAAAGTAGTTTTAGAAAATAGAAATTACTATAATGACATTAAATTATATCGACATGGAATTATTGCTGATCTTTACATTAAGGCTATTAATAATATAAAAAATAACAAATTTAGTTATCCCAGTAGTAGCTTAATTACTGAGGCAAAATTATTGGATGAAAGACCAGAAGAATCAGCATATACACTACAAGCCCCTATAATGACTGAAGAAGATTTACTAAATTCAGCCGCAGCAGATAAAAATTATCGTGATGAATATAAAAACAGAACAGAAGAAGAAATAACGTCATTAGAATATTTTGCTTTAATGGAAGATAATGACATTTCTGACGTCGATAATATGCATAATTGGAAAGAAGATAAATACCAAGATCTCATTAAAAAATTAACTGATATTACAGAAAAAAATATAGGAGCTTACAGAGAAATTGATACAGCTGAAATAAAAGATGTTAAAGGACTTTATGAAAAAGCTAGAAATGCTGTTATTGCTGGTGTTTTTAAAATTACTGCAATAAAATTTAGAGATAAAGAATATGTTGATAAAAAAAATTAACTTTTTTAAAATTATTTAAAGGTTATGATAATAATCGCTTAAAAAAACTTTTAGAAGAAGAAAGAAAGAAAACAGGAACTGGAGTTAGAATATTTTCATCAGTTACTGAAATGATTGGCAGATTAATGCTATTGATATCATCAAAAGAAGCTGGAAATGTTGGTGCTGAAATTGACAATGAAATTATTGACATACTTGATAATTTTTTGATCGGAAAATTTATTAACATCTGACGAATACGAAACTTTACATCGCGATTAAATTTTATAAAAATATAATAATAAATGTCAGCAACATTATTACTAGACTCTAGCCAATCTGATAAAGATAGTGCAAATTTTTATGTAAAGTATATTCCGCCAATAGAACTAGATCGTGAAAAACAATATGAAATTGGACTAATTTCCTGTACGTGTTGGAATTCTATGACTAATGTAAAATCTGGAATTAACGATGAATTTAAATTTTATATTCCTATACGTAGTCGACCATTTTTCGCATGGAAAACAGACAAAATTCCACAAGGAGCCTACAACGTAACTGATTTAAATAAAATAATGAAAGAACTAATAACAAAGGCGGGCGGTGAAGCTGATAAATTTGAGCTTGCACCAATTAGAATATTTTACGCGCTAGAATGATAATAAAAAAAAATATGGTTATCGATTTTACATCCCCAACAAGTATCGCATCACTGATAGGATGTTTAAATCAAACTTATCTTTCTATGACTAATGATGATTCTGAAACGTTTGACGGTCAACTGCCAGTAAATATAACTGATGTAAACACAATACTGATAAATTGTTCTATCGCATCTGGATCTTATTCAGCTAAAGGTAGTAAAGGACAAACAATATACAGTTTTTCACCAGACGTTCCACCAGGATCTCTTATGCAAATTAGTCCACGTCAAGTTATTTATTATCCGTTAAATGTTGAAAATCAAATAACAGAAGTAAATATGCAATTGACAGATCAGTCTGGACGACAACTGGATTTTAACAATGAAATTGTTACTTATTATTTACACTTACGCGAACAATAGTAAACATATTTTCTAAAAGATTTGGTAATAAAATTATACAACCTCAGATATAATGAAACAGAAAAAAAGTTTATCGAAGAAAAATAGTAGGAGGATTTTTGGGAAATATATTTGCTAAAATTATAGAAAATGCTCCAGGAATAGCTCATAAAGTTGCACCAATTGCACTTGGCGCATCAAAAGCTTTTGCAACTGGAGCTGCATCTGCTGCTGGAACTGCTGTGGGACAAAAAAAAAGCTGATAAAATAAAAAGACCGACAATAAAACAAGCTATTTGATAAATCGCACCAACAAAAGAAACTCAGCGCGCAATGATAACAACAACAAAGAAACTTTTATCACCGAAAGGAGAACAAATTATACAAAAATTAATATCTAAAGGAACAACACCGAAATAATTTTGTATAACCTAATAAATAAAAAAAATGTCTGTAAAAAATTATCTCGATTTAGCAGAAATTTATGAGGAAGACGACACGGTAACAGAATTTGAATATGTTGAATATCTCGATGAAAATTCTAACGAACCTAATAAGGCTGGCGTCAGAACATTTAATACTCGAGACGATGACGTATTTCTACTGCCTCATAAAGCAATGTTAGAAGTTCGTGGTCAGATTATGACAGTAGCTGTTCCACCTGCCGCAATTGCAGCTAACGCAGAAATATCTCTTATAAATGATGGTTGGTGTTTATTTAAAAGTGCTCGATATCAACTAGCTAATGAAACTGTCGAAGATATTTCAAGTCACTTACAAGTTACAAGCACAATCCTTAAATACTATGTCGTTTTCCGATGATTACTCCAAGTCAACTGCAGCTAATATGATGTGGTTTAAAGATACTGGAATTGGTACAGCAGAATCTGTAGAATTTATTCCAAGGACAGCAGTTGTAGCTGGAGCTGATGCTGCTGGAAGTGCTGCAAATGTGAGAGATTTTCTTATTGTTTATGCTGGTTCTCTTGGTATCGCCGCACCAGCTGCAGACGCTAATGCAGATGCTACAAGAGTCTCACTTACTACTGCTTGTAATAATCTTGGTATAGCACCACCAGGAGCAGCAGCTGATGGATCTGCAATGTTAGCTATAGTTAACGGAAATATAGTAGGTTTTAAAAGTGTACGTTACAATGAAGGTTATTCTAAAAGACGGAAACTTGCAGCAGAATCACGTTAAATTACAATGATGCTGCCACTAAGTACAATATTTGGCTTTTGCAGGGACTGTAATAAAGTATTTCGTGGAGTTAAACATACGCTTATTTTAGATCGATCAGAACAAAATGATTGTTTATTTCGATTTGGCGGGGCTGATGTACAGTTTATCATAAACAAACTTGCGCTGTGGATGTCCCGAATAACGCCGACATTTTCGAAATCGCTCGACTTAGATGATATTCTTAAAAACCGCACAATGAAGATTTATTTTCAGCAACATAAAATATATCAAACAGCAGTTCCAAATATAGCAGACTACACATGACGAGTCACAACGACGTCAACTGAACAAAAACCACGGCAAATATTTGTTGTATTTCAGCAACAAGTGCGATAATGCTGATGTTAGACGAATATATGCTAGAATAAATTCAAAGCAATATCTACAGCGAGCAATAGAATGTAATTTTGCAGATAACGCTAATAAAAATATTACTCGACCTTACATGTATCTTATGGACGCACTGCAAAAATATCAAGATGTTGGAGACGGATCTCAGATATCAGTAGAGGAATTTCGCACACTTTATCCGATATTTTATTTTGATGTTAGTAAACAAAATGAAAGAGATATAATTTCAGCTGCTGATACTGAAATTACTTGGACATTAGGAGCAGTTCCAGCAGCGCAATTGTATGTATATGTGTTAGTGATCAGCGACAGAACTATTACGATTGATTTTGTTGGAGGTAAAATGTCGGTACAAGTTTAATCTGTAACTTTAATAATAAGATGACAAAATATATTGTAAAAGAAATATATTTGACTGATGGTCAAGTTAAACAATTAGCAGCTGCTGTTGCAAAGAAGAGGCATGTTTCATTAAAGGTCAACCCTAACGCAGGTGTTTTAGGTACTTTAACAAAATTTATGTTAACCAAAAAACAAGTAAATAAATACGATCGGAAAAAACCTTTTGTTTTAAATTTAAGTGCTGCACAAATAACTGCAATGTCAAAACAAGGTGGTTTCTTCGGTCCGGCACTATCTGTAATGGTAAGAACGTTAATACCTAAAATTTTGCCAGTGTTAGGTACATTAGGATTGGTAGCAGCGTCTGGAGCAGTATCTGGCGCAACGAAAAAGGCAGTTGAAGGTCATGGAATAAAGAAAATTTTTGTCTAAAGATAAATATAATGCCCAGACGATAAACAGCAAAAAGAAAGACAACGGCGAAAAAAAAAAAAAAGACACGAGCGAGGAGAAAAGGTGGATTTATTCCAATAGCTCCATTACTGGCAGGATTGGCGGGAAGTCTATTGTCAAATCTGTTAGGAGTAGGAGGAAGACTAAAGTTGCCAGGAACAAAGAGATGAAGTCGGCCGCTTTAAGTAATTTTGATATACTTGACAAACTAAAAAAAGTAAACAATTTCAGTGGACTTTATTCTAAACTTACGGCGATTCCATCACTGACGCTAGCGTCTCCAGGTTCGTGTGTTATAAATATACAAGATTTCAATGACGGATCTGGTACACATTGGGTAGCTGCTTTTGATAACAATTATTTTGATTCGTTCGGAATTCCACCAAGTGACGCAATAAAAAAATATATGAGTAAAATAAAAATAATAAATCATTCGTCTAATTAAATTCAACCAGTTCGAACTTCTGCTTGTGGATACTATTGCGTAATGTTCATTAAACAGATGACTGAAAATCCAGATTTTTTAAAGTTTATTTTGCAATTTGACAAACAACCATCTCACGCTAATGATGAGATTGTCTTAAGTGTAAAACTAAAACAGAAAATAAAGATGAAAAAAAACAGAAAAACAAAAAATAATAGAATAATGCTGAAAAGTATTAGTGCAATCTGTGGAAAAAGAAAAAGTATGTTTTTGCCAGCAACAAAGTTGTCCGGAGCGGGTTATCCAGAAATTATTTTAGTAGATGATTAATACATAAATGACATGCGAGTGCGATTGTGATAGAGATTTATGTCTTGAGCAAAATAAAATTGTTACATATTGTCAGAAATGCAACAACAGAGAAATAATTGGAACAGGTATAGACATACACAAATTAATTGGCAAACTGCCGAAACCAAAAGGCGGTTGGACATTGCCAGGCCATAAATATACTGGCCCTTATAATCCTCTTGATAAACAACTTGACGAAAACGATAATCCGTTGCCAGGACAAGAGCCTTACAATCAAGTTGACGCAATAGCAATGCGCCATGATATCTGCTACAGAGATATTGAACTTCCAGGCAACGAACAAAATAAACACAGCTGCGATAAAGTAATGTTAGACGAACTTCGTGATATGAAACCTGTAAATATGCGAGAACGTGTTGACCGAAGGCTGGTCCAGGGTTTTATTGGAGCAAAATATAAATTAGGTCTCGGACAAAAAGAATTATATGATGATATTGCCTCAGAGACGCTAGCGTCTGAGCCACACAAACCTAAAAAAAAAGTTTCCGCGACGTAAAGTTGTCGCAAATGCCGTTGATGATATCTGGGCGATAGATTTAGTTGATGTCTCAAATCTAGCTCAGTTTAATGATAACAAGAGATATCTTTTTAATGTTGTAGATGTTTTTGTAAATACGCGTTTAGTATACCCGTTTCGGATAAAACAGGGACATCGATAACTAATGCGCTAAAACAAATAATAACAACTACAGAAAGAAAACCAAATAGAATATGGACTGATCATGGAGCAGAATTTTTTAATAAAAAATTTGAACAATTTTTCGAGCAAAATAACATTAAAAAATATGTCACAGGAAATGAGGGAAAAAGCGTCATCGTTGAAAGATTTAATCGCACGCTCAACGAAAAAATCCACAAGCATTTGGCAGCTAAAAATACGAGTAAATATATTGACAATTTACAAAAAATTGTTGACGAATATAATAACACGAAACACAGATCACTGAAAATGTCACCAAACGACGCGATTGCAAATCCAATATTAGCAAACAAAAATATCTACCGCAGACATAAATTTAAAGTTGGTGATAAAGTTAGAATTTCTTTGACGAGAAAAACATTTGAAAAAGGATATACGCATAACTGGAGTGAAGAAGTATTTGTTGTTGATAAAGTACTTTTAACAATACCACTTACATACTCGTTGAAAGATTTATTAGGTGAACCTATAACTGGCAGTTTTTACGAGCAAGAACTTCAGAAAACAGAACCAGATATATTTGTTATTGAAAAAGTTATTAAAAAACGCGGCAACAAAAGTTTAGTTAAATGGCGAGGGTATGGCGATAAATTTAATAGCTGGGTACCAACTAAGTCGATCGAATAATGTTATTATAAATTTCTTCGTATTTTATTAATACTGATTTACATTTTACTGGTTTACATAAAGAAATTAAATGTAATTTTCTTGCGTCATTAACTGGCATTAAATTAAATATTTTAACAAAAATAAAATCGTATTTTATATTTCTTTGTTGTCCAGTTATTTTTACGTTTAAAAAGGGTTTTATAAGTTGCCAAAATATTTGATGCTCGGCAACAGTAAAATTAAATTTCATTATTTTTTTAGCAATATGGTACTTAACATCATATAGTCCAGTTGTTGGTCTGCTTAAATTTTTTTACTAACAACAGCATCATCTTCTTCATTGTCATAGTTATGCAAAATATCTTTATCAGTATAACCAGCAAATCTGTCATTAGTAATATTTTCTAATGTAAAATTTGAAACTGAAACAAAATCTCCCGAATATAGTTTAGCCAGTCTCTCAATTAAGTTCATTATTATAATATATCTTTTGTGTAATTAATAAATAATAAGATGTTCGGAGAAATAAAATATCATCAGCGAGTTAATATATTAAATCACAAAGAATTAGCTGAGGCAATTCGAAATTGTTTGTTGGAAAACAGTTTTTATTTTGTTGATGTTATGATAACATTAGGTGAATCTGACAAATTTTTATTAACAGTAGCAGAAAAAATAAAACTTGATACAAATCAAATGATGACATTACGATTTAATCCAGATGATATTATGGAATTTAGTCATAACTGTCTTACTCAAAATGTTATAGAAAATATCATTAGTTATCGTATTTCAAATTAAATCTATCAAATGTCAACATTGACGTTGCTGATTTTGTTACATTATCAGCTACAAATTTTACTACACTTGAAATAATTTTATGATATTTTCCAGCAGCTGTTATTGATTTAAATTTTATTTCTTCTCCAGTTTCAATATTTATTGAAATTATTTGTTTAGCTGGATTTTTAAAATTATTACTACCACCAGTTCCTCGTTTTGTGTTTTCTTTTGGTGTAACCAAATCTAAATTTTCCAAACGATTATCTGTTTTAATACCAGTTTTATGATCAACAACTAAAGTATTAGGTATTAATCCGTTAAAAGTTTCAAACACAAAACGATGAGATTGATTTATTAAACAAAATTAGTTTTTGTTCCACGTACATTAACACCAAGATATCCACTGTTCTGCAAATTTCCAACAACTTTTTTTGTTCTTATATGTCTAATATTTCCCTTATCATTTGTCTCATAGAGATCAAATACTGGATGAAGTTGAAATTCATTTTGTAATGCTAAATTTTCAATATTATCATCAGGAATTGCTCTATTTACTCGATGAACTCGCTGTCCTTCTGGAATATCGTGGCAAAACAAAGTATAAATAAAATCTTTTCTAAACATTTCCATTCTTTCTGTATCATCACCTTTTACTGAAATGAATACACCAACTGGTGTTGATATGCCAACAGATTTTTTAGATTCTATGTTAATAACAGAACCTAACATATTTGCTGCATATGAATTGTACTTTGGGTGTACATGATAAAATTCTTGCTCTTCGGCAGTCAATCTCAGATATCTCAAAATTTCTTTCATTATGCTATAAGGATTTCATATCTCTAATTAAAAAAAATTCAATTAAATATAAAATATTACTATATATATAATGTTAAAATTGCGAGATATTGCTAAAAAGAACATTATCAAAACAGAAAAAATTTCTTCAGCATTTTCAGGTTACGATAATAATTACAAACTTGATGATCAAAATATTTTAGCAAATTTTAATTCCACAAGTTTATTTCATCTTTTACAACCTGTCATATCAGGAGAACTTGCGGCTCATAAAAGTATCAAACTTATAGTACAATATCATACGATTTTATCAACGTTAAACACAGTTGAGGATGTACTTGATGCAATTTTTGAAAGAAAAAGTTTTGACAGCGAAATTTCGGAACCATATTTAACAGCAAAATCAAGAAAAATATTAACTGGAACAGACAATGCCATGGTCGCCGATGAAATACATCAAGAAATAAACAAAAAATTAGAAGAATTTACTGCATCAGGATCGGGTTGGAAATTGGAAATGATAAAAGAAGTTTTATTTCACACAGCAAAATATAATGTACTTCGCGGTAGTTTGTACGTCGATCTCCCTCAAAAAATTAAAAACAAACAATGCTGTATAAATGTCAAAAACAATGATGACAAATGTTTTCAATGGTCTATTCTTTCTGCAAAACATCCTCAGTGTGATCACCCCGGCAGAACTGAAAAGTATTTTCCATACAAAGACGAACTAAATTTTTTAGGAATAACTTTTCCAGTAGCAGAAAATCATATACCAAAGTTTGAAAAACAAAACGGTATCTCAGTAATTGTTTTTGGATTAGATGAGCGAGAAAACGTTTACCCGAGATATATCTCAGAAAATGCTACACAAAATACAATAAATTTATTATTTTATCAGGGACATTATTGTTGGATAAAAAACTTTAACGGCCTAGTTGGCAGACAGTATAGTAAAAATAAAAATAAAAAATATTTCTGTTCTAGATGTTTGCATGGTTTTTCTGGCGATGGAAGACTGCAGGAGCATCTCAAATACTGTGTCAACGTTCAAAGAATAACTATGGGTGGCGAAAAAGAAAAAATATTTAAATTTAAAAATTATGATCATAAACTAAATATTCCTTTTGTTATTTACGCTGATTTCGAGTGTCTACTCGTTCCTGTGGTTGGAGCAGAAAATAATCCGAATAGATCAAGTACTAGAAAAATACAACAGCATATTCCTTGCGGAGTAGCTTATAAAGTAGTTTGTTGCGCTAACGATAAATTTTCAACTCAGATAAAGTTATATAGAGGTGAAAATCCTGCCGTATGGCTATTAAAAAATTTAATAGACGAAGTTAATAAAATTTCTAACAGATTATTTAAAACAGCTTCGATGAAAATAACGTCTAAACAACAACTCAATTTCGATGAGGCAGTTAATTGTCATATTTGTGAAAAGTTGCAGGTAGACTCTAGCGGAGTCTGTGATAAGGTCAATATCGTGGAGCAGCTCATAACAGTTGTAATTTAAAATTTCATGCTCCAGATTTTATTCCTGTAGTTTTACATAACTTTCGTGGCTATGACAGTCATATCATTGTAGAAGCTTTTGGTGATGAAAATATTAAAGCTAAACTAAAATTAAATAACGTAATAAAATGTATTCCAAATAATTTTGAAAAGTATATGTCGGTGACGCTGGGTAAATTACGTTTCATTGACAGTCTGCAATTTATGGCAGCATCATTAGATGAGCTTGTAAAAGGTGGAAGTAGTTTCGCTAACCTAAAAAGTTGCTTTGGTGAAAACTATATCAATTTGACAAGAAAAGGTATCTTTCCTTACGAGTATCTCGATGATTGGAGCAGATTTGATGAATCTTCTCTTCCTGATAAAGATAAATTTTACTCGCAACTCAAAAATGAAAATATCACAGATGACGAATACAAATATGCACAAGATATTTGGAATAAATTTAGTTGTAAAACATTTGGTGATTATCATGATCTGTATTTGAAAACAGATGTTTTAATACTAGCAGATGTTTTTGAGAGTTTTCGTCAAGTAAGCTACAGCAATTATGGACTAGACCCCTGTTGGTATTATTCTGCTCCAGGATTGTCTTGGGACGCTCTCCTAAAAACAAGTAAGATAGAACTGGATCTCTTAACAGATGTTGATATGTTTAACTTTATTGTAAAAGATATCAGAGGCGGAATTAGCGTTATAACAAAAAAATATGCAGTAGCTAATAACAAATATCTGAAAAATTATGATAAAAATCTCCCATCTAATCATATTATTTATCTAAATTGTGTGAATTTGTATGGATATGCGATGTCAGAGCCAATGCCCTGCGTTGGATTTCATTGGATAACTCCATCAATTTCTTAGAGAAACTGAAAAAGATTTACCTAGAAAAATTAATAATGATTTTTCCGATATTTCATACTTTGTTGAAGTTGATCTAGATTATCCGAGTTCGTTACATGATCTACATAACGACTACCCGTTTTGTGCAGAGTCTATGATGATTAATTATAGTTTATTATCACGTGAACAACGAGCAACGACAACAGCAATAAATTCGATTGTTAATAAGTTAGTTTCAAATTTGTTAAATAAAAGAAATTACGTTATGCATTACAAAAATTTAAAACAAGCAGTAGATTCTGGACTAATTCTTAGAAAAGTCCATCGCGTGCTAAAGTTTAATCAGTCGAAGTGGATGGCAAATTATATTGACTTAAATACGAAACGTCGTGCTGTGACTAAATCCGAATTTGAGAAAACCTTTTCAACTTAATGAACAACTCGATGTTCGGTAAGAAAATGGAAAATATTCGAAATAGAGTTTCAATAGAAATTGTTAATGATATAAATCGCAGAAATAAATTAGTTAACTATGGTGGTTTTGTTAATATGAAAATATTTCATGAAAATCTTGCTGCAATGCAACGACGAAAGACAAATTTAAAGTTAAAGTAAACGATTTATGTTGGTGCAGCTGTACTTGATATATCAAAGTGGCTGATGTACGATTTTCAGTATAATTTTACCAAAAAGCAGTGGCCAGATTCAGAGTTGCTATTTACTGATACAGATTCGCTAGTTTATAATATAAAATATGAAGATGTCTGTGAGGATATTTACAATAATAAAAATTTGTTCGATTTATCCGATTATCCAGCATGTAGTGGATTTCAAGATAATTCGAATAAGAAAGTTATTGGAAAAATGAAAGATGAATTTATGTTTATGCCAGTTAGGGAATTTGTTGGACTAAAGAGTAAAATGTATGCTGTTATATTAGATGACAATAAACTTACAAAAAAAGCAAAAGGTATTCCTCAAGGATATGTGAAAAAGATGGTGAATTTTGACGATTTTAAAGCAGCGCTAAACAATAATGTCAGTTTTATCAAAACAAATGTTTTCAGAACAAATCATCATAAACTTGAAACGAATACAATTATAAAAAGGGGACTAAGCAATTTTGATGATAAAAGATATTGCAGTGACGGAATTAATACACTAGCACTTGGACATTATGCAAGTAATTTTGTCTAAACATCAGAAATAATGTTTGAAAATTTAACATTAGTCGATGGATTTAATAGCAAAATTAAAAAAAATAATGGTCAATAACCAGCAATTATCATTTGAATTTAACGATGAAATTTCAGGTATTTGTTTTAGTAAATTTGACAGAATCAACCTCTCTCTTATCAGATCAGACGATAGCAAATATTTTAATTATCTCGAAAGTTTGCGAGACGAGCTTGCACTAAAATATGACAATTTTCATGATCCAATCAGTCAACAACAGTACACAAAAATTAACATAGACTTAGACCGGTCGAAGGTTTTTGCAAAAGGTAGTAAGTATGTTCTCAATAAAATAGCAATGAAAGAAATATTTGAATGTCGTCGAAAAGTAACCGGTAGAATTAAATTTTATTTGTACACTTTTGAAAATAAATTATACTTAATAGCGAATGTTGATGTTCTAGTGATAGGCGATGAAATTCTTTAAAAAATTAGATATAACTGTCTTTCTTCCTTGTATTTTTGTGTACGAGATAGGTTTCATCATTTTTTTCACGATAAAATGTTTGATCTATAGAAACAGATAAAGGTGTCTCAAATCCCCATTGATATACTACTTCACATTCTGTGAAAATATATAGAAAAATGTTTTCAAAATTGTGTACGAGTAAATGATAAAATGCTTTGGTTTTCTATGATGAAAAATAAATTGCAGTCTATTCGTTTGATATCCGATCAAGTGAATAGTCTTAGATACTAAGAAAGCTCTGTATTCCAAAAATATGTTAGAAAAATATTTTCACTTACCTGTTCATAAAATCCTCTAGCAGAAATGGCTACGAAGAAAATTTTGACTGCCTTTTATATCGTTATTCTGGGAAAATCCATTGCAAATAACCTTGATTTCATAACATTTTGGAGTGGGCGTTATTTTAGGAAAATCCATTGCAAATGACCTATCTTTGACCTGATTTTGGCGTTATATTCTTAAAAATCCATTGGAAATTCCCTATCTTTAACCTTTCAGGATGATCACATAATTTAGTTATTATGGAAATTCCGTGTGGGCACTATGACGGTGTCAGAATTCCTTTGTAATCATTTAATCTCCAGGGAAACCACATCTGTATATTGCAATATATTATGACGCTCTGATTGATTTTTATTTACAGCTATCTAGCAAGACTATTGTAATGGTAAATTGTAAGACAAAATGTTAACATAAAAGGTTTTGGAGGGTAGGAGGTCCCGGAGATAGGAACCTTGTTTACATACACTGTGGATGTTTAGAAATATCATTATCAAAAAGTGCGTCAACTATATTGTCAATAAATGTCATTGGATCATCTGCCCAACCTCTTATTCGTTCGTCATTTTCAGTTGCGAATAACCATACTGATCCATATTATGGTGATACATGGTAACCAACATTTTTAATACAATTGCTTATTGTTTTAGGTTTTATACCAGTATAGCTTGAGGCTGATTTGATTGAATTATATCTCTTACAAAATTTGTTGTCAGATCAAATCCAACATGTCGGATTGGATTATAATGATACATTATATATAATATTTCATTTGTTTAATATGAAAAAATCTATTGGTCTAGAATCCCCTTTGGATTTCAAATTATCATCATTTTCTGAGAAAAAAAATTTGTTGGAGGGTGGTTTTTTGAGGGAGAGGGGGTATCTGAGGTGGTGAAAAAATGTCATAATATATTTATTCTTAAGGGGGTGGGGGTTTTCTGAGCTAAAACCCTCTTTGGAATTAAAACCTCATATACATATACTACTGTGATTGCCGACGGTGATGAACTCATCGATCTTAACCCCTCCTTCACGACAACATATGAACAATTGTTTTTCACACACTACTCGATCACAGAAACAAAATTACCAAAATTGATAATACCAGGATTTAATGACGATGAGTTGACAAAACCGTCAATGATATCATCGATGAATATTTTCCGGTGTCCTTGACAAGTGGAGAAAAATAGCCCAGCGGCAAACATCCTCAAGCACAACAATGATTTATACGGTGGAGACGTCACATATCACCAGGTGTTGTCTCGATCACATCAACTATCGCAGTTAATCTTGTATGTGATGCAATCGACGGCAGCTATCAAGTAGATCTTGAAAAATCCAGTCAGGCCCAGCAGGTATACAGTTTATGTACATTTACACCTCAAGCACCCCTTGGACTTTTTATTGTACTAGAGCCCGTTAATCCGGTTTATCTGCGATGTCATAATCCGCTATTATCACGGAAACTTATTTACGAGCATGGATACTTGCTTGATTTATGAGATGAATCATTGAATATAACTTGTTGAACGTCATCGTGAGATCTTCAGCGTTTGTAAAACACTAAGATCGGAATTTTTGTAAAATAAAAAAATCTGTCAAACAATTATTTATGCGGTATTATATAATGTACCAACACGTGGGAGTTATTGTATACAACAAAGAGATACACGAACGTGTCGTCAGAACAATCTTGACACTCCCCCACACAAAAACATTTAGTGTTAATATACTTATTGATGAATACGGCGATGAAAAAAATTGTTAACGCAGGAACAGCTAAATGAACTGCAACGAGAACATATTACTACGATTGTGTGCGATACAGATCAAATTCTGAATATGCACATTTTTGCCTTAAATTTGATAAGCTTAAAACATAATCTGATTCAGAATAAAAATATATATTATAATCTGATTCAGAATAAATATTTCTTTTTACTATGGTCAGTAATGAATTTTTCCCCCTTAACATATTCAAGGGTTTCGTACTTTTACTTTGTTTAGCCGTTTCCGCAGTCACTGGTGACAGCGCTTTCACTTTCACTTTCACGATCAGACATAATTTTTCTCAACTGTCTTAAATGCGCATTCACAAGCATGTTTGTTTCGAACTCGTGAGGTAATTCTGATCTGATTTTCTCAATCGCGTATGCGAGTGGAACGAATTGTTCAACTTGTGAGTCATCGACGGTAGCCAAGGACTGTATCATTGACTGCTGAATTAACTTAATGAACCGGTATTCGGCTGGTAAGTTATATCTATCTTCGGATCATCGTTGTTGTAGTGATTCAAAATCACAAATAATTTTTTCAGGATCAAGTTGATCAGAAATTTGTATACCGTGATGTTGTAATTTTTCAATCACAGAAATAATAACATTAATATTTTCGTAATTCATTATATGATAAATATCTGTTTAATTAAAAATATTATTTGCAATCCTTAATTTTTGTCAAAAGGAGATAGCAGGGCACGGGTGACGTTCATTGGTAGTATTTCCTGGGAGAATGCTAATAGTGCTCATATACTATTTTGCGTCCAACAGGCATTTGTATTGATCAGTGCTAATTTAAGCGCTAATTTAAGCGTGGACACAACCACCCAGTTAACCCCTAGATTGCCAAACGACATTCTAGCAGGCCCAGAGGGCGATCCGAGCAGCCCGACCTCCCAGGAATTATGATGCCTAGTCAGGCAATTAGCACTGATCGATCACGCCTACCTCGTTTGGATTTCAAACTATATTTGCACTATCTCAGCTAGTCCCTGCTGTTCCCTACTTAGATAAAATATTTTTTGGCGTCTGTGGAGATTCGAACATGCATTAATTTATCTATGTGATCGCTAGTCAGACGCGTTACCGATTGAGCTATGGTTGTTATTTTCCTATACATGTTCGGAACTCATATATAAAATTACACATAATGAAAACCCAAGCAGGAAATTTCCCTCCTTGTTGCAGATATAATACCGACGCCATGTTGAGTTCAGCCCACCCACTGAATCAATAACATGGCTGCCGTATTATATTTGTGGGGGGGGGGGGGCGTTAGGCCCCAGGAATTATATACATGTACAAGTGTAAGCGCTGATAATTATTTCAGAAAAAAAGCCCACGCGCGTACAGGTATATAAACGAATCTTGTAGTCGGTCAAAAGAATGAAAAACAAAGTTATTTTACGACGGAAATCTGATTTTCCTTCCTGGTAACATACACATGTAGACATACAGAAAAATCAGATACTTACAAACAGATCATTGTAAAACAACTTACGTTTTGATTTTCTTTCCCGGGAATATGTGAATGGTACATACACAGACATATAGAAAATCAAAACGATCTGTTCACGCTTCCATTCATTCAACCGACTGAGCTATGCAAGAGGTGTGGCCTAGAACCCAATTAGAGTTGATGTTCTTTCTGTAGTGCTGTTTAGTCCATGCAGAATTATTTCCCTTCACTAAAATTCTCCGTTTTACGATAGAGTAAAATTCAGGAGTATAATTCAGGACTGAAATACTGAAATGTTATTTTTTGTTTGTATTTTTTTGAAAATGCTGATTTAGTTATATTATTTGCGACATGTTTTACCAAAATGTCTGCCAGCTGCACGTGTCGATGGAAATATTATTTCTTCGCCTGTCTCTACATTTACAGATTTAACTGCTTTTGCGCGATTATCACAACCGCCAGTATTTCCGCGTTCACAATTCTGACTGTGTAATAACTTAAATTATTCATAGAATTATCTTTCGGACCTGAATTAATATAATCAATCACCTGACATTTTTCGATTAGTCCATGAAAACATTCGTAGAAAACCCTATGACAAAGATATCTTTTTATTGCAGCAGTAAATCTAAGATAACCTGCATTTTCAACAGTACCGACCGGTTTCTTTTAGTCGACAGTTCTTCATTACACCATTTCGAGATGCCTCATAATTCTTGATGATCGGATGTGTTACAAATTCTCCTTGCTCCATTTACATAAAATATTATTTGTCTAAATTATTATTTTATTGTTGGAGTGAAAATCTGGAGAGATAGTCTTCAGCATTTTTATACCAGCGACGCTGTTGTCGCCGTTATTATTTTTTTTTATCGTAATATCGTTTTAGCTCTCTGTTTTATTTGCCACCATATTGCAAACACAACTGCGTTTTTCCTCTAACCCCAACACCACAATTCAAACACGGTTTTGGTCCTAGGCTTCCTCGACGCACACTTTGCATGTGACATACACAGAATTCATTTACGCTAGCCCTGTTACAAGGAACTGAAGAACCAATTATCAGCCACTTATATTTATTCTTTGCTTGGATCGTTATATATATAATTAATCTTCAATTTAAACATATATTTGCCTTTATTATAATATAGAGGAATTTGTGAGATTATCTGCGATTAAACCTTCTAAAGCCAGATTTGATCTTGATAGAATAACCTATGAATTACCAAGGCGAGCTCTGGTTGAATTAACGAATAATGTTATAATCAATCATATCAGTGAAGCCAAAAGAGAATTTCGCAACGATGGAGCGGATCATGTGTGATCAACATTTAGAACTATGCAAGATGTCGATGCTACAATGAATGACAAGCGAGCAAAGACAAATATTAATTATCTCGACGTTGCACGAAAATATATATGTAAAATAACATTTATCGTGGCGACAGACGACACAAGGATTATCCGTGACAAACGTGACCCTGTTCGATTACACCACACTGGAAATATTGTCACGTTAAATAAAACTTGAAAAAGCAGGAATACTGACTGGAATTGATAGACCTTATAATGAAATAGGGTATCCTGTGACTGCAGATGTTTATGCGATATATCGACTGAATGGTGAACCTAACGTCGATGACCTCCTGCCCATGAAAATTTCTCGCTTGAATTATGTTGCTGAACGAGTCACAGAACATTGCACAAACGCGATGCGTGGTAATGGTTTAACAGATCTAAGACGTTAAAAAAATAAATGAGTGGGCAGAAACAGTTATAAATACCGGAGCGTCTATCAAAGATGTTGCTGAACTGGAAAACACAATAAGATTTCCAATAATTGTGAAGACATTAACCGGAGAGATTTTGTATGAATCGAAATATTAAAAAAATGGAGCCCGATAGAGATTATTGATCATAACGCACACGCGTGGACTTCGGATATAACAATATTTCCACGAAATCGATTTGCTAAATTCTATAAAGGTGATATCTTTGATTTTATCAGAAATATTAGTAAGAGTGACCCTGTATCCCTGTGGTTGTTACGAAGTTCAGAATTTGTGAACTGTGATCAGTATCATACAATATCTCTCCACGACGAAATGAAAAATCATTTCGTTGAAATACACAAACGATACTGATGTTATCGAACGATTACTCAGTCATTGTTTTACCGTTCCGTCAGTTGCTGCCTACGCTGCTCAGAAGATAAATTCATGGAAATCAACAAGATCGGAATTTTTTGAAGATATCCAACACTGTTGTGTGGAATACGGACACGACGGATTATGGAATAATAAATACGATTATAAAGATGTTATCTCGGCTGATATGGTTGGATGTTATTATGGACGTTTTCTTGGAGCGGGTGAGTGTTCTGAATACTTCAAGCGTTTTGGACATCCAACACATGAGATGACCAGAGTTGCGATAAATGGACATTTACCTGATTTTGATTTGACTGGATTTGCATGTATCGAGTCATTCGAGTTTGCGCCGAAACATCTTCATCTGATTGTTTATGTTTGGTTTGGTTGTCATTTTTCAGAAAAATGTTGGGCTCCAATTGTGCTATTACGGTATATGCTTGATGCAGGAATTTTAGCGTCGTTGGTTGTAAGTGAAGCAATTATATCATATTGTCCGCAGAAACAATTCTGGTTACCTGTAGTTTTTAACGAGATCGCTGAGCGTAATCCCGATAAAATTGAATATGAAATAAACTTGTAAAGGATCTCGGCAGAAAAATAATTGATAGGTTTACGCAAGGAGGATCATATGATCACAAACGACGTTGTACAAGATTAGTTATAGACGATGCTGAACTCGATTTTATAATTGCACATGCAACGGATAGAAGCACAGTTATAAGTCGAAGTAATGTTAATTTATCGGACGGAACTAAATTAGGTACAATTGTGATTTACACTGATGGTGACTCTCCACAGTTTACTCATTTAAGATCTTCATTGCTCGCGTACGTTTCGATAAATTTGTTATCGATGATAAACATATTTCCTGATACCGCGGTTAGAGTTGCCACAGTTTCATTTTATATCAATAAAAAATATGCAGAATTGTTAAAGATTGGTACCAATGCATCATGGGGCGAATGGAGACTAAAACGAGAAAAGATACTCAATTATTCTGAATCCGCCGAAGTCGAATCTCGAGAAATATATTACAAAAATAAACAGGTGTCAAAATTTCATTGGCTCCGTCTGTATACGATCGTGTGACCAGACATAAGACTTTTTATCTCAATGGACCCGGAGGTTCTGGTAAAACAACACGTGCGGTTAAATTATTTCGAATTTTGATATGGTTGTTTTGACGCCTACACATAGACTCGCCAGAGAATTGAGCGAACATGGAGTTAAATTTCATACTTATCATAGTTTTTTACATGGAGGAAGATGTATGGACTCCTGAACGAATGGGTGAAAAATATATTCCTAAGATCATTATTTGGGATGAAATATGTACAGTGTCTGTGGAGGTATTAAACAATTTCTTGATTGGTTATTGACGAAAAATACTGCTGTTATCATTGGTGGCGATCATGGTCAACCGCTATCTTTGTTGGATCATTTGAAAGAATTTTAAAGATTAATCAGACTGCAGCCAGCTAAGACTCAATGTGAGATAATGCGTGAATAATTCCAGAGACTACGATGAATGATCTTTGGAATTTGTGGATGCCTGCTGATTTGATAGTTGCAAGTCGGAAGACAGTTCTTGATATACTTCAACAGCAATTATTTCTGTTACATAAAGAAAAGTTTTCAGATCAACATGTGCTATTATGTTATCGCCCAGCAGACACACGCAAACAAAATATTGGTAGAACCAAGGAAACAAAAACTCGTTCTTAATGATATTCTTGTTGTTCCTGTGAGTGCTGTTGAGAGCGCGTTAACGATGGACAAATCACCATGGACCCTGGGATATGCTATAACGATTTATTCATCACAAGGATTAACTATTTCTGATACGAATATCTGGATTGTCGATGATTGGATTGAATGGTCAAATTTAGTTTGTCTCGCAGTGTCTCGAGTCAGAAAAATCTCTCAGCTACGGAGGGTTATCATAGATTACGCAATGACTCAGGAAACCACTTAAAGCAATTGCGATGATATAGTAAAGAAAAAATTAGCTGGTTATCAGCGATCTGACAAAAAATGTAAACGTGACTTTCATCTTGATATTGAATTTATCATGACGCTGAAACAACAACAAAATAATCACTGTGCGAGCTATAACATAGTAATGTTATGGCAGTATTCATACAATACTCAAAGACAATTTACCGTGGAGAGAATTAATAGTAATCTCTGTAACACACGCGAAAATGTGATGTTCACATGTCTTGAGTGTAATCGACGTGGGGGAGGGGGGTTGGTGTGCTGCTTTCACAAAAGTTAAGGCGGTGGTAATTGTGTATCCTCAAGAATTACTTGTAATTGTTCAAGTTACAAATCCACTTTGAGGTGCAGTTGAATCTAGTCTGTAGATTGCAGGTCTACCCGTGGTTCTTACCATGCAGGAAATTTTATGTGTGGTCACACTCCAGAGAGGATCAGTCGCTCTTTTTTACCCACTTCAAGTTTACCAGGTTCATATAAATATCTTACAGTCACATTACCTACAACTGGTTGTTTTGAGGAATAGCTATGTCGTTCTACTGGTATATGCTTTTATTTGATCGCGCTGATGGGTTTCATAGAAGCTGCACAAGTAATTTCATTATTTAGCTCAGCTATCTTACTTGGTAGTCTTGCAACCCATTTACGAGATCTTTTGTCTTTCTGAACTTTATTTTGGGATATTTCTTACGCATACTGATATACAAATATCAGCAAGTGTTTGATTAAATCGTTCAACGATTGCCTGATCGCGATGAATTGCGGTATGTCCTCCTCTGATTTAGACGTTGTGTTGTTTCATCACAGATGATACTGCACCAAGAAATTCTTTGCCAGGATCAGCCTGTACCAGCTGTGGCCATCGCAGACCGCCACTTTGATAAATTCGTTCAAACGCAGATGCAACTTCAGTTTCTGTTTTAGTTGATAGCGGCTCTGCTTCTTTATACCTACTTGCAACGTCAACGACAGTTAACGCGTATTTGTATGTGCGCTATTGACGTCTACCAGTTTTAATGGTATCGTGTGGTAAAAACAAAATGTCTGCCTGATGAACTTCATTGGGAGTGCTGAATCAAAATGTGCGTACTGAATTTTTTTAGGTGGTGGTAGATAAATTTGCCATATTACCTGTCGTGCTAACTAATCTGCAGCAACAGAACGTGTGACATTTGCTGCGTCAGTAAGTAAATCGCTGCTCTACCCCTTCATTATCCTCCTGGACTATAATAAATCGATTCCATTATTCTAATAAGGATCGGTAGATTAATTAACGGCCCCTAGTACTAGTTTACTTTTCATCGCAGATTTTTTTAGGAAGCTAGCAAGTTTTTTTCTGAGAGATTTATTTTGTATGGAATTTAACGAGAAAATCAACTGCACGTCCGCAATATGTCTTTGTTGTAAATCTTTATTTTTATACAAAACATCATGAACGTGGCATGCTTGATCAATCGGATTTATTGGATACTCTCCGGGTCTTGGATGATCTCGTTCATCAAGCCGGATATCAAGTAGGGTTCCAGGATCATAATAATTATATCCAGGAAGATGTTGTTCTCCTGGGTATTAAGCCCATGGTGCCCCTGGTAATTTTCCCAATGAAGCAGCGATCTCACTACCTGTCTTCGTACGAGACGAAATAAATCTGCATTTGCTTGTACCATATTTCACACACTTGCGCGTAAGCGCACGCTTTTTATTTATTTTTTGTTATTATTGTTGTCAATCCACTGGTGGGGGTGGGTGCTCTGCATCAAACACAATATAAATCCATATTATTTATTATATTTCTACAACGTGGATATCATTGACTTCTCAGCGACACGAGAACAAGAGCCAATCAAGCATCATGGAGGGTTACCAAATTCTATCAGAGCAATTATAATAGGTCCATCTGGATCTGGTATGACGCAATTGTTGATTAATCTGATAATGAGATGGCTCAAGTGGAATAAATTGTATTTAGTGGCACCATCTGTAGATGATCAGCAATGCTATAATGTGCTTAAATATTTTAATGAGGAAGCGAAGTCATCGAATGAAGACGGTAATGATACTATTGATTTTTATGACCTATATTGATGAAGTCCCATCTGTAGATGACTTCGATGGCTTTATTAATAATCTCGTAGTATACGATGGTGTGATGCAGGACAAATAATCAAATCCAGCTCGGATATTTTCCTGAGGCAGACACAAAACCACTGATGTTATATATGTTACTCAGCGATATACACAAATACATGATAATTGCAGTAGATTTTGTTAATAACCACACAAGAAACATTTCTAAAACATCTTTGGATACTGTACAAATTTCATCCCAGACAATTATTCTCGGGATATGTTACACACCCACTCGTTTGGGGGTCTATACATCACCTCGCCATCTAAATCTAAAGAAACTATGATACCTGCATGCGCTGACACCAAGTTGTCTCATCTCTCTGGCGAGCCGGTGAGTTATTTTCAACACAATCATATCAGAGTTTATAAATAATTATATTGCATGTGCTGTTTTACCAGAATCACCGTGCTATGTCTCCTGATTGGGTCGTTTACTGATGTTGACGGCTTAATCGCAGACAACCTTATAAACTCATCTTGTGTTGCTTTTAGTGATCTGATGTGTTTTTGTTTGATGAGAGTTAAATTTGTTTTCGATTTTTATAATGTGATTTTGTTCCCAGTGCGATCTTGATATTGTTGCTGCAGTAATCTAGCTTCGTCCCATCGGCCCAAATGAGACTATGTTAATATAATTATTTAATTAGCCTCCTTTAAATGAGCTTTCATCCAATTAGACCTTTATTATTATTATTATAATAATGAGTAAATCATACAACAAATGTCGTTGGGTGATGGTAGGATCAGCAATACAATGTGGTAAAAACTGTCGTGCTGATTATTGTAAGATTCACATACAAAGTGTCAGAAACACTGGACCATTGCCATGTCTAAAGTGATGTTGGAGTTAAAGACAGGGCACAATTATATGTCGCTTGTGGCGGACGAAAATACCGTGCGTTAAAGAGATATTTTGAGATAACAAATGCTGACGACGATGTTAAATTAAAAAATCAATAAGATTATATTGCTTCCTATATCAAAAATGACAAAAGAGTGAGATCAAAAAATGAAAACAACAATGATCACAACAACAATACAATATCTGAAACAGAAATGGAGAACACAGAAAATGTGTTTAGAAGACACCTGATCTATGTTAATTACGAAAGCAATCGTGCCGGTGTTACTCGAAACTGCAAAAATAAAAAATCAATTGGAAATATTAGTAATATTGGATATCACAGGATTGGTATTATTTTAATGGTGAAATGGAAAACTATTACTCACACCGACTTATTTATGAGTGTTTCAGTGGAATGATGGGAGATGTACAAGCAAGGTAATAGATTGGAGAACCTACAAGCAATCACACAGAGCAAAAACTTAAAACACTGGAAAACAGGTAAATGTAAAAAACCCACATAGGCCAGTTAATCAACTAATTTAGTAACAATCGAAATAAAGGGTTTTCCATCAATGGATGCTGCTGGTAAATATTTGGACACTAACCCAATATCAGTACAATTTGCAGCAAAAAGAAACATAATTAGCTCTACCTCATGAAAGAATCTCAGGCAAAAATAAAATTCGAGTACATTAATGAATAATATGCAATTAAGTTAACCCCTCGCAATTTTTTGGCCACAATTTGGTACACCAGGGCCACAAAATAAACCTTGTCGGATTCACCAAAAAATATCAACGAAGCCTCAAAC
Organism: Megalonaias nervosa; assembly: GCA_016617855.1. Taxonomy (NCBI): domain Eukaryota; kingdom Metazoa; phylum Mollusca; class Bivalvia; order Unionida; family Unionidae; genus Megalonaias; species Megalonaias nervosa. The sequence goes on from JAECUM010010517.1 coordinate 85,021, forward strand.
TTGACCATCAACAACCAATAACAGTTTTTCTTGCAATGATTGATATACCTTCTATATTGTTTTGTTAAGTCATTTTTTCACCCCATCTGTCCGCCGTTACCTCTGTTCACCCCTGTTGCTATATTGTTCCTATTCTGACTAAAAAGTCGTTAATAACTTTGTTATTTTTTTTATTACAAACGTTTGCGCGGACGATGCAAGATTATATACTGAAATTTATACGATGTGAAGAGATTAAGGGCTATTGGTAATGTACAATTCAGATCAGGTTGTGGGGGGGGGGTGACTCCCATTTTGCAGAAATGGCTAAAAGTTATGTCCCATTTATTTCAATTTAGTAGCATCCTCCATTTAGCAGTGAGTGTGTAAAAGTAAGAGCTTATAATGAAAACGATCCATACCTTTGTGTCCACAGACTTTGATGCAGCGTACAGCAATAGGGAGTTGTTATACAGCGAAAATGAAATACTACTGGCACCTATAAATAATCCCTTTAGTGGCAAGGAGAAGTTGATTTTTTAAAATAAATCTTGGATAAATTGAATATGAGCCTTTTTTCTGCCCATACTCTTTGCAAATAAAATGGATTCTTGTCAGTCCTGAACAACGTTGACAGAAGTTCCTAATACTAGGCACGAAGGCCTTTATTGATTATAAGCATCAGCTTATGATGAAGACAATAATAAAATTATCCACGTATTTTGGTAACAACAATAATGACATACTTTAAGTCCCAAACAGAGTCATGTTCACCAAACTGAAGAGTCTAGAATATTCGTATTATCTGCTCGCATGTCTTTCTGTACGTGCTGAACTATCTATTGTACCACAATTAGTAATTTAGTTTTTTATACGTCATTAATTAATGAATCGTGAGTTCAAAGCTCTAACCACTTTCTTGGTATCTTAATAATGGGTTGAAGGCAAAATGTACGAAATCTAAGACTTTGGTATGGTATTTTCCCTTGATGTAGGCCACCAACCATATTAAACAACCTCTTTGTATCCTGGTTCTAGAGCACCCATGTCTTTGCAAATGACTAAACTGTACAACGATGAAACTAATTTATCTAGTGTTCAAATGTCATACACATAACAACATAAATAAATAGTTATCGCAAATACAGAATTTTTTCTTTTACTATCTCACCACTAATATTAGATAACTAATTGTACAAGAAAATGTCAACTCTTTCCCCATACGTGACCTATTCGCCACCGAGGAATACAATGTAGAAAAGCATATGG